>DWUN01001540.1:0-16294 GCA_018249975.1 Passova gellias | reverse complement strand
TCACCACCTATTCCATTGTGGGACTTAAACGTAACTGGTGAAATGTGGGGGTGTACTACACTCCTCTGCCTACCTCTGCCTCTGCCTCTTACGTAAGTAGTATTTCAGTTCTTTCTTTAAGTTCTCTATACAGTTTTCCCAATGTTGCAAGCTATGTCATTAGGCGACTACACAATTGGTATGCGTTACGACTGTTCAACATATCTACAATCTAGCTTTTATCTGCGATACGCTGTTCCAGGTAACGTTCGACAATATCGTCTACATCGGAGAAGACCCACTCGCCTCCGATCGTTATCAATATTGTGTGTTTATATTGTCAGCCATATTTATTCGCTAATGATGTTCTGCTACATCGTATCTAAGGATGTCATCGGTCACTCGTTATACCGACACGTATTGAAGATTCCAATTCATTGGCAAAGATCGAGTATAGTAAATAACTTGGGGCGGATGTAACAAAGAGGAGAATTTTGGTTTTAAAGAAGATGAAACAGCCACGAATCGTGGTCACATTTTGTAAGAGAACTAAGATCCTGATGTCCATTTTACAGTTTAACTCCAGAGCTTTGTAATACGGAGGATTCTAACACGTTTTATCCCTTGTTATACAAAACCTGAAATACTTGTCTGAATGAACTTGTCTGACTTCTTGGTTTAGTGTTAGAGACTGATAACTCGGAGGTTGGTGGTTCGATTTCAACTCAGGGTGAACAGTTACGTGTTCTATGTCTGGGTGTAATAATTAAAACCATATATGTAGTATATACGTATGTTTATCAGATATGTATGTTTATCAGCTTTCCGCCTACTTTAACACAGTTATTTAATTGCTTAATTTGCAATGAGACGGCCGTGAGTGGAACTGTTTCAATTATTGTTATTTATATGATCACAGTTGTGGCAACAGATGTGGCCACCTGCTAGCATCGCGAACGTTCAATGAATCAGGAGCTTAAGGCGAGGCACGCGATGACGCAACCACGACTCGCAAACAGGTTTCCCGCCGATGTAGTACGGAGCCGCCGTGGACTCTGTTCGCTGCCGCGTTCGCCACCTTTATAAACTCCTTATGACATATTTCTCCGAAGGATCCGACCTTGTCGATTGCGAGTTCTTATAACCTGAAGAATGATGGGGTGCCCTTGCCGGACCTTCCGGCTGGATTGTACTGCCACATATTTCGGACATCACTGAAGAGGTCATGTTTCGTTTATAATAAAGACTCTTTAGTGCCTTAAAATAGGAATAAAAAAAATTTTCGTCGGCCATACCTCTGTTGTTGCACATCCCTATAAGCTACGCTGATCACATACCATCAGGTTAAATGGACAAAATAATCCTTAAGCCTAGACTAATATTCACTTCAGGTTGCATTAAATAGATACTAATGATTGCATTTTCTTTTCTTAACGATATTGACAGAAAACAACATTAATTTGTTATCGTTGATGCAACATAAAAACAAATGGATACGGGAATTTTGTTAACTCAGCGTTAAGGTCAAACATTTTAGCAAATCGGCCGATTTTAGATTAATTCAGTGATTTGTTTAATGAAACAAATTAAACTACTGATTTAAATTTGTTTAGCAAGCGATAGCAATTGAAAAACGCGTCTATCCGGAGTATCGATAAACCGCAGTTCTCGGCGGTAACTTTCGATTGACGTTGTCTATGTATTTTAGAATGTTGTTTTACCGTTGTCAACGAAAAAGGTAAAAAAGCAGTCCGGCCGCCCAGCGCGCCGCGCCGCGCGACTGTTGGTTTACTTTTTTAAAACAAACGCGCTAAGGAAATATGCAACACAACGAACATACTGGAGTTAGCAGGAATTATGTCAAATTACTTGGCTCAGTTAGGTCATTGACCCGAGCAATCGGCGCATTCCGTGTGGCTTACGAAATCGTACGCTGTCTTTTTCAATCAATGCGTTCGGAAACGATATCGTAACATTATCGCGTATCATTATATGCAGTGTTGGTTTTGAACGAGTCCGTCGCGAACACGACTATTCAATATCAAATTAAATTCGATCTCATTGTAATGGAATGGTAAAGTAGAACCACGTTAGAACACGGACGCTGGATGGTTGTCGATTTGGATCAAAGATCCTCAGAACTGCGACCGACTGAACTTTACGCTCGAAGTACTGTGTTGCAAGCTTCAAATGACACAGATTATTTGAGATCTTTTGTAATACAGTGTCAATACTGAAACGGTGATACAGTATAGGTAAGAGCATTTTCGCGCAGAGCGGATAAGAAACAGACGATAACTAAACATCAAGATTTTCCTAGCTCCGTAGGTAACTCGCTCTTTCTGGCTCCGTAAGTAACTCAAAATGTTAGATATTGCCATAAAAGTCATCTAGATCACATATTATGCTAAGGGCACACAGCCAATTACGTACGTACCGCGCTTACGAACTACGAACGGCAAATAAAATAAAATTTGTATGTATTACTTACATGTCTTAGATTGCAATAGAATGTATATAAAATATTTTGATTTTTATATTTTCTTTGCAAAATTGTTTTATCGGGATAATCTGCATAACATTTCCAAGTTGCAACCATCTTATGAGTTGGTTAGATCGGTCCAAAGGAACAAACAGAATTACTATTTTCATTATTTTATAGCTTACCTGCAGAGTCAAGAGGGTAGGGCGATAAGGGGGCATGAATAATTAAATAAACATTAATTTTTGATTACAAATGTGAACGCGTCGTAAACTTCAAGGTACATTTTGTTAATAATTAAACCCCGTATGGCTCGGCTTAATGTTTTTTTCTCATCAATTTAATGGAAGCCAAAACGTGACTCGCCGTTACCTGCTCATTTAACTCGAGGCCATCTGACACCATGCCGTGTAATCACCCTAAAGGCGACTACACACGGAACTCCAAGGCTGTCGATTATGTTGGCAGCCTTGCGCAGTAAACGCGTTACAGCGGCTTCAGACCTGCTCGTATTTCGAACCAACTGCTGGACGAAGCTGCGTTTGTATACGATCACATAGTCGGACATGATCTCCGCATCAAATGCAACATACTCGTACATTTTGCTGTTTATTACACGAAGTCGGAAGAAGCAATATTATGGTAATATGTAGGTAATTGGTTGCAATAATACCGAACTGCTCCAGTATCATGAATATCAGGTATTTAAGTGGTATTTATTTCAATAAATGTTAAATTTGTTCACTAATATAACTCCTATCTATTTATTACAAATAAGATGTTGATTTTACTGAACCTGACCATTTTGTCATAGTTTTGATTTGCCACACTCGGTTGCGTGATAGCAATCAATCGTAAGTTTTTATTTTGTGTAAAATTTCTCAGTACATTTTAAATCCAAACATTATCTAGAATTTAAATAAGTATTTTGAAACGATATTGAGGACAGTATCAAAATCTACCTTCGTAAAGATGTAAGTTGAAATTGCGCTCGGTCCTTGGCTGACTTCTTACCGAATCGGCCAGTATGTGGAGTGTGAATGAATTACCAATACTAATGCGTATATTATGCATCTGTGACACACGGCCCGTTTATTGCCTATTCGTAAGGTTAGGCCAGCATTCTTCAGTTGGTAGACCTTGTTCGAGTTGCGTGACATCGCGGCAAAAAGTTGCCGTTCGCGCGCCTAGAGGATGTCACAGATGATGAAATATACCTACTCGTATGTACACACAGATTATGTAATGAGAATATTCAATATTAGCCAGTCGTTATTCTGTTAAGGCTATGGTTCAGTTAACAGTCAAATTGCAAACATCTTAATATTTTAGTCGTTGTATGTATGAGTATCATTAAATTGGCAATCTTAAAGTGTTATCAGCCTCTTAGCAATATAAATGAAATAGGTACTGATTTAAAGTTTATTCAAGAAATAACGACACATTTAAACGAGATTTTTCAGCTTGAAGGTACTTGAAGGTACCTGCATGCCTTTTACGAGGCGATAAAATCTTCATAAAAATCATAAAACTTAATTTTATTTCACATTTGCCTCCTTGTAATAGCAGATGCTTTGTGAGAACAAAATTTATATTGAAATGTTTTCAAATGAAGAGGTATAATCCTTATTTGGTTTAAAATTAAGCTCAACAAATATTATTGTCTATAGAATTCTTTACGGTGTCACCGCCACCGGTCCGATTGCTTTCTGTCAAAATATTCGGCTTGCCTCGATCGATAGAAGAGTTCAAAAACGAATTCATCGAATACATTAAAGCTATTAGTAATTTATCACAAATAGAAAACCGCTAATCTCTGCAGTGATAAATTTCCTCCTCTTGCAATGACTGCGATGCCATAAGAACCGACTTGAAAATAAATCATTTTAATTCAAGTCATCGAGGTACGATTTTTTCTGTGTGTTGAGCGTGGTGTGCATGCAAAATATACCGTCATCATTACATCATCAGGGTGTACTCCGTGGGTCGCGGGCGGCCGAATGATTTATAAATGAGATCTAATGTGTGGCGGTGTGCAAAAACTTTTTCAAATTACTATATCTCCATAAACGAATATACACTGATGTCTACCACAAAGGGATTTGAAAAGTTATTAATATCTAAACGATATAGTCTATTCTTGTTTGTAATTTGTTTGAAATGTAATATCGAGGAACAAAATAATTAACTATTGGTAAAACGATTAAATTTCTTTATACATCGCTAAAAAGCCGATGGAAACTTTAAAATTTTAATCAATCTAAAATTTTCTGATTATCTATTTTCTAAAGATTTTTTTGCGAATGTAAATCTCGAAGAATCGATTATAAATAAATTTGTCTGACATTTTTTGTCTTGCACTAACAATTGTTTTCAGTAAAAGTCTATTCGGTGTCAAGTTGTCCTTGCGATCTATGGAAAGCCGTATTTATTATCGAATTATTGGGGCAAATAGCAATCGAAACTCTTTCTAGAATTCATATAACTGTATTTCTTTATTTATTGGTAGCGTCAGAGACGGTGAGAAATATGGCGCTCTCGTCCCGATGATTTAACTTTAGAATTTGATTTGTGTAAAAAATTATAGAAAATAAATTCATTGAAAAAATCTGCCTTTCCTTCGTGTTCCCTTAATTGTGCCGGTGTGTGTATACGTGTATATAATTGACACGGGTGTGCGTTAATTAATTATTTGCTTCTGCGAATTATTCACATCCGTTGTTACTAGCCCAGTACTTATAACTGGTATATTTAAAAACGTAGATATCGGGCGGGTGACTGTTTTGTCGAGATGCATTTCACCCCCCCGAATGGGAAGACCGACGTTTGAAATCTTGCGGTCCGGTTCAAAAACGACGAAAGAATAACACCCACCTAATTCTGCTTTATATTAATTAACACGTGAATACGATATATACTCGGACGATACTCCTCGAAGCAGTTCACGCCGACGCGATATCTCGGAGGCTAAAATTTATAGCTACCTATGTCGAAACCTGCACTCGTTCGTTTACGAAACGCCTCTCTACCAATATCCGCATACTTCGCTCGACGGCCTCCGAGTCATAGTAAGTAGTGGGTACTACTATGTGTGGTGTACCATCACTTTCACCTAATTACATTAACAATGTTAGCGTCGCGCGAGAGAAATGTTCCGTATTGGCTTTCATTGTTCCATGCTTTTAAATTTTTTTGGCAAATATTTAACGTAGATTATCTATAATAAATTATTTTGGTCGACTTTTCAAAGTAATAAATATTATAATTATCTTATTATTTTAAGAATAAGAGAACTAATTTTATACTAATAAAAAAATATTTACGCGCGCCGATAGATGGCGGTAGTAATATATCAGTACTCTGATGCTGTGTCACATCATAATAATAAGTTAGAGCTGTTTTTTTATATATATTAGATTTATTAATATTTAATATTGAAGCACGTGTATTACAATGATTGACCAGACTTTGATTTCGAAAATAAGAGAGATATTTTTCATTCCATAAATTGCAAATATTATTTAAAGTTATTACTGCAATTAAAAATAAATCAATTCACAGCAACGTTACAAATAATTTTCCTCTTATATTTTTCGTAGCCAATGAGAGGATATTTAAATATATCTACGTATATTATGCTTATATGTACTTTCAAATTACTAGGCCATTGAAGTTTATACATCCTTCTAAACACTGAAAGGTCTCGCTTATTAAAATAATACTGACATGTTTTACAATGTAATTGGAACTTTAGTATCCGTTCACACGACTCTTAGAGGAAGTGAACTAATTATTCGTTGCACTTTGCAAATAATGGAGCAGCCGACGACGCTAAATTAATTCATTAACATTTGCAAAACGAACGACGTATACCTGCATCAATGTCGGAGCCAGCGTCTAGAAAAGTAAATATAATAATCAAGTACCAAAACTGACTTCCATTTGAGTTGTATGATGAATGTATGAAGTATTATTATCGATATTTTCTCCTCGTTTGCGAGCCGCTTTAAATACTTACAGGTATCGTTAGCGTCGGACAAATATACTTTTGAGTATTTCAAATTATTTTCTAAAGCATCTTGATTGACATATTTTTAAAATTCCCATTCCATTATTGTCGCTCCCATGAACGATATTTTAAAATTACTTCTCCATTAAGATCTTCGCTCTGTCAATAGCAGTTAACACTCTTGTTTCAATATCATAAGCAAATAATAAACATTAAAAGAAACAGAAAAACGTTATGATCTCTATTACCGTCTCGTGCGGAAGGCAACACGAGCGTGCGCGTCCAGCCAGGAGCGTCCAGCGAGGAGCGTGGTTGAAAGACTCACATTTATTTTATCGTTTGTAAATACCGTTTCATAAATAAAATCATATTATGCGTATTACAATGCATGGTTAGTTTATTGTACCTGTGTTAAGGAGTTATTGTATACATGCATGGGATGGTTCAGTGATTCAGTACCTTTTGAAATATACGTTATTATTTCTTTTGTAAATTAATGAATATTAAAACAAATTACAATTGTAAATGTGTTTATATTAACGTACGATTATAATTTTCGTATAGTACTACTTATAGTTTGACCTATTTTAAAAGTTTAAACACAGGCCTCGGTAGCGCAGTAGGCAGCGCGTAAGTCTCATAATCTTAAGGTCGTGAGTTCGATCCTCACCCGGGGCAATTATTTTATTGTGTTGTAAATTTTTAAAATATATTTTTTCTAACATTTTATATGAATTTTGTGTAATTTAACTGTTTTGTTCACATTATTTTTCTTACAAGTATTTATATTATACATGATACTTTTAAAGTCCCAACGCATTATTGAAAGCAATATTTATAAATAATAAGTGTAGTAAGCTACAATTTGAACCGCTCAAACTTGCAACGAGCAGGTCGTTATATCACGGTCTCGTGTGATATGATTCATTAATAAAGTTGTAATTTTCTCCGCCAATGCCAAACAAGTCGCCAGGCGGTCACCCGCCTCGCGGTTGCAACATCACACGCTGACATTACTGAAGTAGGCGCGTATGCAAATACTCGATCCCGAACAATACTCGCACTTGACGGCCCACATTTCAAACCGCGTTATCTGATTGTTTTCATGTTAGTATTATATTAATGCTTATATACTTGCATACATAAATAAAATTTATATAATTGCGAAAATGTTGTTATTGAAATTTTTCTGTTACAGCGCCATCTAGCGGTAATAAGCAATAAGATGTCACGTTCATGTAATTACCGAAATTTATTTTGACATCAGTGGCCCTCAGCCCTAGCGCGAACTTTTAGCGACGAAGTATTCGGTAAATGTTAAAAAATGTATGAAAAATGTTATTAAATTAAAAGTAGCTATCTCTGTCTGTTCTTAAGTTAAGGTTTTTAAATTAATGAAACAGAAGAAGTAGAAGAAAAATAACAGGCTTTTTAATTTCTCCAAAATACGAACCTGTCGAGGGTGTCCTGTCTTTCAGAACCAGATTACTTATTATTTTCTGGACAACTAAGTTCTCACGGAGAAAAAGGGCGTTATGAATACAATTATGAATGAAATTTCAATTATAAACAACAAATTGGCCAATTTTTTACTTATATCCAGCGAAGCGGGCCGGTAACGCCTAGTCATTTTCAAATTAATTATACTTTCTGCTTTAACTGCATATGCATACGTTGCAATCAATATTATATCGAATTAAAATATAACACGAATAAAAACAGATAACTTTACTGTGAAAGTACTTTACGGAGGTTATATTTATATATTTAAAGGACATTAAATTAAAATTTATATTTATATTTTTTGTTTCAGACATTTCGTGTTGCTACAAGCAGCGTGAGTTACTCTTTATTAAATTGCATGTTAACTGTTAACATTTTTAACCTTTACCTGTTTATAGAATAACTGTTGTTACTGAATAAACAGACCAGTATGAAGGTCGAACTGCACGTGACCTCTGGCCCTGGCATAGGTTGGAGTCACGTAGGACATCGCAGGTGTAATTTAATTGTAGATAGTAGAGTATGTAATCAAGTAGTCAGTAGACCGGAGATTGTGGGTTCGATTCCCTACCTAGAAATGACTCTCGTCTCTGACTGAGGAAAATTAGAACCACAAAATGGCCGATGATCAATTTTCATTACGAACTTTTTTTTATCGCAATTCATTGAAGGTTAGCGACACCTAATTTCCATACATTACGATACAAATTGCATATCAAACGCTTAGATTAAAAATAAGCACGCTGTATATAACAATCTCATTCGGCCTTACAGTGACCTTACGATCTTACATAACCTAACATTGTTCGATTTAACTTTACAAACTTCACCGTACTTCATACACATATTGTGACGCAAATCTAGACTTTATTACCGCGTAGCAGCGAGTAGATGTTAATAACGTGATAACGAAATTAATTTGGTAAGGATTATAAGTGAATTAGTGATGAGTGCGTCCGCCGAGATGGTCCGCAGATAGCCGGCCGCTGCTGCGAGTTTGCTGGTGTTGAAATGTGTTGATATTGAGCCGAGGCAATTTAATTTAGCTTCATATTTTACTATGTACTGTCCGTTGCTAGCGACTTTGCGCGCTCTATACTAGACAAAATATCATGCTCGTAAAATCATCAATTTAGTAAGCCTTTAACGTGCTTGCATCAAAATTGACCTATTTTCAAACAAACTTTTGCTTCCTTTACGGGTAAAATATCAAAAAATCCGCCCTTACTGGATGTCTACCTCAAATAAGAAATCCGCGGTCCCAAATTTATGTTTCTAGAATCCCTTAGTCTGCTTAATTGTAGGAAAAGGGGTGGCATTAGGTATTTATATATTTGGATTCTATAGACATCATGGTCATTGGCGTACTATAGAAATATGTTTATTACTTCCTAACTACCAATTCTTTGTATTGCCACTGTATTGAAATACTTGAATGGCCTGTTTGCTTAAATCCTTTTTTCTGTTATTTTTTTGTTAGATTCGCTTCGTTTTCTCTGTAAGCCGGCAGTCCTTGCTCGAAATTATAATTATTACGCAACAGATAAAGAAAACTTTTAAAAACAAAACTGAACCGATCAAGACCGGCTCCACGAGTCTGTGTTTAAATTTGAATGACTTTTTTTATTTAATTTGTTTTTTCGTATATTGTTATTGAACGCCAATAAACTTCACAGATTAAAAAAATATTTACTCATAATCGTGTTGGTTCAGTGGTTAGTGACGTAAATCGTTGAGTAGGATTTTTGACTAAAATCCCTAAGGAATTGATGTTGATTTGTGTTTAGCTGGTCTTATGATAGTTGTCCTATAAAAGAATCATGCGTTCGGAATATCGTGATATCTCGATTATACATTATCTGTACGTGTTACAAAACGCGGCGGAGGCATTTTCCGCCATTACGTGATGACAGCTTGAATTTGTTATCTGTGGTGAGATCATTTATAGTTTTGTTAGACTATTGTATCTGGGGTATCAAAGTATGTAACAGGAATGTTAATCATTTGGCGATGGGGATACACTTCAACCCATACATCTGGAACCATCTCTACTTATTTTTGCACAAAATTTGAATTCCAAAATCCAGTAAATGCATTACTTTTTTTGTAACCCAAGAGTGCAAATCTAACTATTTGTCCCCCGTTAGTTTTGGAATTTCTAAAATTCCTTCCTTACAACTTAGTGCTCAGTTACGCTATATAAAGAACCTATCTACAAAATTTAAGGTTATAGGTTCAGTGGTTTCGGCTTCGCATTGATCTCTAGGTCAGCCCCGTACCTTCCTGCTTTTACATGTGTACAGATTTAGATCAACCTGTATAAAATCGATGTATTTCACTTCATTGTGTGCACATACGAAGAAGGTGAAAGCTAGAGGCTACCTTTCTCTGTCTATCTTACTCTTACTGTAATCTTTGGTTATTACTATTATAATGTTATAGCAAAACGTTCAATATAGCTTAACCGATGCGTTACTACTCCCTTGACAAACAGCGTTACTTGTGAAATCACTGTGAATTACTAAGTACTATTTAGCAGTAATTATTCATCACATACGCTCTCCGACCTTGGCCGGCGCAGCCCGCGTGGGTCTCGCCTCATTGTGGCGCCCCCACGCGAGTATCCGTTGCACGGCATACAATGAAAAGCACGGACTGTTCTTGCTTAAGGTTGCAAACCAGTATGAGAAGTAGAGAGTATAATAATTCCTGTAATAATAATACCAATATCTAGAATCCGGTCACAAACGGTCATCTAATCTTGAACTAGATGGAGCCTGTAGGTAAGACAGCTGATAAACATAGATATTAATTTCTAAATACCAATTTATATCAATAATTATTTAACTTAGACTTTTTAAATATTATAACTTAGCAAAGAGCCGTCGTCTGAGATGAGATATCGGTTTTGAAGGCTCTTTTCAAATTTCAAATGCTCGTTATATTAACAACAGTCTCTCCTCAGTGGGAATCGAACCCACAACCCGTGTCGGCAGACAAAACCGCTAATCGCTAGACCCTTTTCAAAACTGTTCACGTCTCTCTCAAATAATGATGATCAAATCAGTTAATTGTAAATTTATATAATTCGGCTGGCCTTTTGGCCAAGTGGTCGTAAACACTGACTGCTAAACCGGAGATCATGGGTTTGATTCCCTACAAAGACAAACATATGAGCGTTGGAATGTAATAAAAATATCAATATACTCGTAATTATTACGTGGTGTATAATATGTTTATCAACTGTCCGGGAACCACATCGCAAGCGTATATGTAGTCAGCTTATTTAGAATCAGATAGCCGTGTGTTGAATTGTCCAAATCGTGGTCATCTTTCCGTTTAGGTAGTATTACATATCGCGGTATCACCATAGATTAGAAATCGAGCTGCATGCAGCCGTGCGGCGCGGCTTGGACGCACGAGCGTCGTTAGCGGACGTCGGGAGAATTGACTCGTTACAGCCTTTTGTGAATTCAGCGCGCACTCGCACTCGTGACTGACTTTCTGAATGAGGCGCGGGTGACGAATTCATTTGTCATTCGTTCCAACACGACACGGAGACGACACGATTCTGTTAACTAATTACACCAAATATCTCAATTATTCCAATCTCACCGCGCTGGACGATTGCGTTCTGACCGAGTTCACACCCAACAGAAACAATATACTTCGTAATATCTATTCCGATGACAGACTTATATAAACTTATATATATGGGTAACATGTAACAGTGTAACACCATTAACATTGAGAAAAACGGAAGTTGAAACCGCAAAGCTAATCGGTATTACTAAAATATTTTTACGGCTTCGAAGTTTATAAAAGTTGTTTGAGAAACTCGAAGAATATTCAAGTAAATTGACAGAAGTGAAATTCGTAATTGAGCAACAATAAGTTTGTTCCCGAATTCATCGAGATGACTTAACATGTCAGAACCCGCGCGGCCACGTCGTCCCGGAGCCGTCCCGCCTGCCCCGACCGCGATCAAACCACCTGAACTTTCGTGTTGCACAACGGAAGTCATCGGTTTTTTATACAGGCCGAGGTTTATTGTCTGCTGTATATTTAATATCAGCTATTTCCGCTTCCAACAATTCTACAGCTTTTTTTACAGAATTGCTTTTATAGCGATAATTTTTTATATCTTGTTTAAATGACATACTTATTCTTCACGTGCTTCTCCAGCTAGCAGTTGATATTTAGCTACTGGGACCTTTCCCTATTTATTTCTTTGACATTTATGTTTCCACACAAATATAAGCTGTGAATCTTCACAGTGAGGATGAACAGACTTCGTGTTGAGTTAAACCAGCCCTTCGTTTTCCACGGGTGCGACCGCTGCCAAACGCTTCGAGGATATAAAAAGATAAAAAAATGTTCTATTAATATAATGAATAAATTAATTTTACGCTTGCACCTTAAGCAATGTCGATGGAGGTAGGTGCCGAGGGAGACCTAGACTTTCCTATCTCGGCCAAATTGGTCAGCCACTGGCTAACTGGAGTCAAGAGTCTAGAGCCTACCTCGTTAGGGTCCCGGCGTGATGGTATAATAATAACGATAAGCAATGATTCCAGGTTGAAATAAAAACAATTATTTTCATATAATGCTATAATAACAAAACGGAAGTTACCGTAGATCATCATGCTATCTCCACTTCAGTACAAGTACCAGGGCACCAGAACTAACAGACAATGGAGTTAATTACTTGTCGAAATAGTGCGATCCATATCTTGCATTGTGCGCGCAACAATGGCAGCCTCGGAGCTGCAGGTGCTGTAGGCTGCGCGATTTAATCTGCTACGAAATTAGCTGACAAAAGCCCGCTGGCTGGTATTAGGCACGACCGTATTCGCAATTGTTTCTGGGTGATGATTTTAACAGTTTACACATACGAAATCATAATAAAAATCATGTAGATTGGTTTTCTGGCTCCAGTGGTTGGGGAACGAAACTGCGCAACGGGAGGTCGTGGGTTCGGTTTTTCTCCAAGACAATATTTGTGAAAAGCAAAATTGTTTTGTCTGTGTCTAATCGGATTAAAATTATCTATTTATGTATTAAAATAAAGATGGGTCGCAATATCAATTTTCAATGTAATATTTTCAGTTATGAAACATTTTCTGTGATGCCTATTATGTGGAACACAAAGCAAAATCCATTGTATTCGTTTCGGCTTACAAAAGCATGCATTTTTCAATCGTCGTTACTTCATTTTACTGACAGTTTCTAAACATGATTTCAAGCGTGTAAATAACTTCTGTCATCAATTTTTGTGTTTTCTAATCAAACTCACGTATTAACCCAATTCGTGTGTTTTACGGCGTTCCACCAACAAATATGTTCATTGAAATCAGCGCCATCTTTTGACCGGTGTTAAGGACTAACTTTTCACTACACATCCAGATTGTTTTTTAAAAATCGAATGTTATTGTTTGCGTCACCATAAGATTCTGCTCAAGTCAAAACCACTATTGTACTCAAGTCAAGTGTTTTAGCTATCTCCTCAGGATTCAAATGTTATTTTAGTAAACTACTCTTTACTAACGTTATAACAAATAGTATAAGTGAAAATTACATTATCGGAGCCGACACGCCGCTGGTCTCGTGTTTGCGGAGGATGTTACGTTAGCGGCGGCGAAAGTTCCGCATTCGGTTAACACGTGCGGCGTGCTCTGATCATTATACAGAGTAGAACTCTTTTTTTTCTTTCTTTTTTTATAAAATTAACCCAAAAAACAGGCAGATTAAACACCTGATGGTAAGTAGCCACTCGCCTCTAAACATGTGCAGCATCATAGGAGTTACCCATACTACCCATGCGAGCCCCGTGACAGCGCTCCGGGAAAGTCTCACATTAACACTACAATACATTCTCATACTCACAAACCGAATACTTCTTGGGTAAACAGTACTTTATCAGACACTTAGAATACCGAAGACAACAATTGAAATCTGATGCTTATTGTATTTGGTACTCGGTGCTCCCTGCTTACCTTCTTATTAATCTCGCGTGGCGTCATGGTATAATCATTGGTGGGAATGGAACCCCGATTTTACAGTCAAATTAACCACCGAACCAAAGGGACTGGTAATAATATAATGTGTTATTGGCATATTATGATACAGTCGAAGTCGTTCGCCACGCGATCTAAAGATAAGCCCGCATACCGAACATTATAATGACAATAATAATTAGATATTAAAATTGATTAAGTTTTGAGCAATCCACTTGCTCTAGTCGATTGTACAATGCAGGTGGAGCAGCATTCCAGATATTACCATAGGAGACCGCGTGCGACTGGCCACTTTCAAATACCGAGGTATTTCATCGATTCTTAGATTCCTTTCGACAGCCGTTCCTAACATTACCATAAAGACTATCTTGCGTTGACATATACGAGCTTCATGTCACAAAAGTGTATGTCACCGTTTTAAAATATGTTCATTGCGGTCATTAGACATTTGTGTCAATACGACTGAGATAATATCGGTTACGGATATTTTCAAAAACCCAGTTGTTGTTTGTAAGAAGCTATAATATCTAGAGCCTTACTACTAAAGCTACAATAGTGATATTTGGATAGTGAGATGCAATATTAGGAATGCAGTTTTCCTTTACTTTGCAACGGCCCGAAATTAGTGACCTCGACTATCTGTTTATCATAAAAAAACGATGCCGTTTAAATGCAGTGAACGGTTTAGCAGTTAAGCTTTATGTACAATTTGATAATAGTTTTTGCTAAAATCCATTAATCGAACGTATCAAGTAAGTCTAAGAAGATACTGTAAGCTATGTATTTTTCAATGAAAGTGCACTCAATAAGCAAAAAGTGATCGGACAATACACTTCCGAACAATGAACTGTAGATCACTGATCTGTACATATGCATTATCGATCATAAGCGCTGAAGCGTGAATTGGTTTATTACACAAGTGCTGCCATCTATAACTCTAAGACGTGACGTTTTATGGTTTGCATGTAAAGAATTTACAGAATTGTTGAGGTTCTATCTCTGAAAATATCTCTAGTTTGTTTTCAGCATTCACATCGGCTTTGATGCAGTGTGGAATTACAGTTATATTTTAATCTTAAAATATTTTACTGAAAAAAAAATTGTGAGAAATTATATAAGTATGCACAATATTTTTCAGTAATTAAAAATGTATGTAATTTCTCATCACATAGAAAGGAAAATAAAAAGCAAAAACAATTCCGATACCGGGAATCGAACCCGAGCCTCCTGGGTGAGAGCCAGGTATCCTAGCCACTAGACCATATCGGATATATGTAATCTTTATAGAACATTAATCATAATGCAATGAATGAATGTTTTATGATCATCTAAATTATCTTTTTAATATTAAAATTATTTTAAAAATTACAATACATCTTCAATCAATTAACGCCTTCTTGTTCATTTTAAAGTTATTCTAACCGTAAGTCTTAAGCATTGGTTATGAATATTGTAATTTGAAAGCTCTTCTAAGGCTGTGATACAAGTAAAACACAATTTATATGCAAATCGTTTATTTATGTATGCATGCTAATCCGGTTACATCTGCGTTTACTGATCGAATGGATACCAGTAATATGAGTACCTTGCTTACATAAATCATGTCAATTTTAATAACGGCGGCATGTTAGTATGGTATGTAAAAATACCATGGCTGCTTTAATGTTCTCAAACACATCAGACTGTGGCACTAAACTTTGGGAAAAAATTACACAACGTTTTCAAATGGATCAACAGATGGCGGTAATACCAATAAAATTGTTTGACTCTTTCATATGCGCGTACGAACCCGCACTTTGTAAATAAAGCTAATGAAAAAAAATCGCCGCATAAAGAATAAATAACATTTACAGATCACGTAAACACTGTTTAATGTATGGCAATTGATTTTATATATTTTTGTGCTTTTTGTGTCTTTAATATAATTTTTTTAAGATTACTTCTTGATACTTAGGTAAAATTAGGCAACTAAATGATAAATCTGTAATCTGTCAAATGTCTTAATCTGTCAAGTGTACCTACTTAGCTCCATTCCATTACACTGTAGGCAATATGTACATAGGCAGTTGATATCTTTTTCATTTGTAGAACCAATGCGTAAAAATTAATGTAAATTGCAACGATTATATTAGTAACTAGCTTTTGCCCGCGACTTCGTTCGCGAGGAATAGTGGCTTTGGGCAACATGTGGTGTATTATTTCAAAATAAATTATAGCCTATATGTTGCCGAGGACTGATAGCTATATAACAAAAAACTTTCATCAAAATCCGTCCAGTAGTTTTTGTGTTAAACCCGGACAACA
>DWUN01001539.1:0-16297 GCA_018249975.1 Passova gellias | reverse complement strand
CATTAGGGGGTGCATGCGTGCGTGCGTGATGTGTGCGTATGTGTGTGTGTGAATATATGTGTGTGTGTGGGGTGTATATGTGTGTGTGTGCATATGTGTGTGTGGGGATGAATTTGTGTGTGTGTATGTGTATTTATGTGTGCGTGTGCCTGCGTGAGCGTGAGTATTTATTAGTTTTAATCAGTAAGTAGCTTTTCAATTTCCTCGTAGTTCTGGGTGTTTAACCATTGTAGTGTTGTAGTAGTTGTTTAACCATTGTAGTGTTGTGTAACCATATAGTCGACGAACTCTCGTCAAGGAAGTTGCGTAGTAGGTCGTTCGGAAGATTTTATAGCCAGGTTAGTGTTCCCTTCGTTGCCACCGAACTGGACTGGAGTAGAATAGTGGAACGTAACTTTCTGCTAGTACAGATAGTGCGGCATGTCCACTATTGGGACGCTACGTGATTCAATCGTCATGCATCACAATATACCATTAATGCATCATTGCCGTGTACATGATTCAAGCTGCCGAAATGACCATCCATCGATAACTCTCATCCTAATAGACAATCAAGTTGACAATCTAAGATGAAACGGCCAGTCCACACTACAAAATTAATCCATCATTACCCAGCGTCATGGCATCTCGTGGAACGTATAAATACATAGCACACGTAAGGACGTGCGCACACACACAACACAGCACATACCGCGGCCTTATAGAAACCTGTTATTAACAGCTCCAGGCGTTCGCGATAATTACATACATTAACAGCAAGTGCTTCGTGCGAGACTTGCTTGCTATGTCGTATAATATAGAGGCATTTGTATCAAAAGTAATATTATACATCATATGATTTCACGTAATGAAAATAATTTTGTTTAATACCGAACGAGTATGCAGTGGGGAATGTCTCGGCATACAATAGAACACACAACGCAAGAGACTGCTTGTTTATAGAAATATCAAACATACTTTTTCAATATCTCAGATATTCTATCAATGGACACATATAGTCAATCTCAATGATAATTTGGGGATGTCAATTGCATAATATACTCGTAACGTTTAGTGTCGCTCAAAACATGAAAATACAAAAAATATATTGCAATATGAATAAAAAAGATATACGTGTACTCTAAGAGCATAACTGACTCGGTACAAGCAAAAAAAGAGCCTCAGTCTTGTCGAGTGACAGGTCGTGCGTGCGAATCTACATTATAAGCAGCTCCGGTTAACCAAGCATGCGTAAGGCATCCAAGGTAATGGATATAATTACATATTATATCCGTTACGATTTAATTACAATTCACATAATGTTATAAGTCCCAATTAAAAGATTGTGTTATATTATAAAGTTACGATTGGGACATGAGAAGATTTTATCAGACGGTAAAAAGCGTTTCAAAAGGAATTAAGAAAACCAAGAACGTTATACAATTGTCTCAGGATCGCTCGCCCAATGTGCCAATGTTCAATGAACCAATCGGTCCAGCCGGATGTAACGTACATAAGTATACTTATGTATGTCTGTTATTAAAAACTCCATCAATATTACTGAAAACGATACAATATGCACGAGTGTGCAGCGGGGATTCGAATCGCGGCGACTTTATCTCGTTTGAGACGACCTACCAGTACACGCGTCACGTTCTACACGTCCGCGCAACACGAAACGAATGTGATGCATCAAAATTTACGCTTCGTCATTTATTTTCAGTACGAATATACACATCTGTATACACAGTTTATACGCAAATTACATAACTCACAATATTCAGTTGATGAAATTTTATTTTAGCGTGTTACCGATACGCACTAAGTTTAGTTCGCAACTCGCATCATATATTATGATCATCTACATACACCGTGTACATACATTGTGACTTTTGTTCGATTATGAAAACGTTTGACTGCTTACCTTGCGTCAATATCAACCCACTATCGTCTGCTCACAAGGCGAAATACATAACAAAACGTAGTCTTATAGCACAGCTCTAACATATGAATTACCACATTGTCATAACGTGCATGCTCAAAGCTCTAACGTGGCACAATACTTAACGACATGTGACACGATAACCTCGTCGCTTGTGCTCTATGAATATGTATGGACCCATACATACACGATCTGGACACGAGTAATATTGGCTCCTCAAAGGGTGTCTCCATGGAATGGCACCTTGAGACAAATCAAATTATACCACCTCGAGATTCAACATGCAGCATGTATCAACGCGTCCGTGCAGTGCGGTTCAACGTCTCCGCAGTTCACACTTGAATATGTATGGACATGTTCCGTGCCCTAGATTGTGAAGCGATCGTCGAGATCTGTTTCAGTTAGACTCAGACTACAATCCGTTGCGAATACTCTTTACGTGTCTAAGATAACCGAATGGTTATTGGTATATTCTAGTATTTGGCGATCACGTGGCCTACGCCGTAGCACGCCTCCCTAATAGTAAATGCCTATTCAGTCTACTTTTAAAAAGAAACATAATGCTACGTTTAAAAAGGTCGTAGTGTATAATTTGAGAATGACAAACGTAACATTTCTAATCTAATCGTATATCTGTTAAAGATTTAGCTTACATTATTTTAAAACCAGGAAAAATCAATACCAGTAAAATGTTGATTCCAAAAAATGTTTAAAAAAAACATAGTATAGTAATATATTTGTACTTAACGTCATATAACTTCCAAGACATTCACTCATATTAGCATTTACGTCACTGCTTTATGCAATTAAGTCAACAGTTTCCAGGTTTTATTACTTTAAAATAATATCGGTGTGATAAAAGAAATAAAACACTACTGCGAATAGTACTCATACTGTCGATAAAAAACGAAATACAAATACAAGGTGAATCAAATAACTGGCTGGCTAAATACAAAATACTCGCCTGTAGCTGATCGAACAAGGCAATTCGTTTTGGTGGCTAAATATCTAATTGAAGTTCGTGCAGCGTTTAATTTGGACATGTCCAATTATTTTATCTATCTAAAGTTAACACCGGACTCCTGCGCTCAAGGGAATAGAGGAAGAGTTGAAACTGTGATAGTCGAACTAGGCCATTAATTTGCAATACCAGAAAGTAATTACCCGAATTAAGTTTGTTTACTTCTACTTCGCTGAATTACTTATCTACATGGACTTTTGATAATCGTACTAGTCTTATTGTTCATAACTTACAGTTGTCATGTTAGCGATGAATTCTTTTATAGTACCGATTCGAACCTAATATTAGAATATGTTCGAATCCTAAATATACATGTTACATTGATGTTGTCTCACTGCGTGGGTTTCTCCCATTCTGTTGGAACTTTTATTTATAACATCGGTATTGACGAAATACAATTGGCTCTAGATCAACAAAAAGCCCAAATATGTTAAAGGAAAAGTCAAAGGGGAGTAAGTAGAAGTTAATCCAAAGAGAATAAAATGATTTTCTTCAATATACAAACAATCAAAAATGCAAAATGCGGAGCAACTGGTATTCTAAGAGTAGGTATACGCAATATGTACGTTATAATCGCAGGTATGTATGCTTAGGTACTTTCTGCAACTGAACGTTCCCAAGGGAGACTCATATTTTACTTACCTACTCGTATTTCCCCATGTTTCGTATACCGTTAAGGATTTATTATCCCCGTCGCTGTAGACGCGTACGATAATATCCTAAACTAGAGTTCTACGTAACGTTTAGTTTCGATGAATATTCATGTTCGCATTAATAACATGTAAATTAGATAATCTTGACAGTGAAATATGTCTAATTTAAACTTACCGAGCGTTAGGTAAGTTTACGGTTACGGGCTGTTGGAAACTCGGGCCGGGAACAACAACGGCGCCGCGTGGCGCACGCCTAATGGGATGTAATGGGCTTCATCCTAATATACATCCATGGTAAGGACTATAACGAACACTTTTCCCAATGATACTGATACGCATTATCATTAGCTACTAAGTCGCAACTATTTAAAATGAATTCTCCTACTAAATCAATACTAGGTGAATAGTAGCTTTAATTTCAATGGTCCGCATTCATCAATCAAGAGTTTACATGCTATCATCACATTTGCCTACTACTCCGTTATATACACAATTATCAATCATAAATTGTAATACGGTAGTACACTCGTAATTAACTCCACGTAATACGTCGTTCTTTATGTGGTGCAAATGGTGAAAACAATGAAGATAGAAAGAAAATTGGACATGACAACAAAATGTATATTAAGTCACATGGTGCAATGTCTAGCCTTAGGACGTTTTGTTATCAGACAAGTCAACACAGACAACCAATTTCTTCTGTTGAACGCTAAGATCTCGAACGCTTAAGAAGCACGCAAATAGCATCGAATTATCGATATCACGGATAAGAAAATCCTCTAATGCCGCTAATATCCGCCACAGTAGGGGCGTGTGACAGTGGAAAAATTTACCCGACGAGCAGTAATCAGTCAAGTTTAGCTCCGCCGTTAGCATTACGTTGATGGCGGGGGGCGGGGGCGGAGCGATTTGTCCATTGTACACTGGGGGATTTACGTTACCAGTATTAGTATTGCTATTCCTAATCATTTAAATAATATTTAGGTAGATAATAGAAATGTAAACACGATTCATATCATATCACGAGGAAAAACACTGTTTCACGTGATCATTTCAATGATAATCAAGGTAATCATGTAACATAACGAAAAATATATAAATTTTTCTTAAAGCTCTTGCATATTCATGGAGTTATAAAGAATTGATGCCTACTTCGTTAAGAACCCGACATGATAGTGTAATAATAATAATAATGATAATGAAATACACAAACTATCTCCTCGTTTAATAATGTACTTTTGGACATTACTTTTCTAGTGCAGCAAGCAGGTGATGTTCGTGCTTCACAGAATTTTAACGTCAATGCTATACGCATATTAGATCAAGTAAGCATGTGTGAGGCATACCTACGTACACTTCAGCCACACTGCGTGCTCTAAGTGAAACAGAAACGGTCTCTACATATTAAACATTTCCCGGCAGTTACGTCATATGTAGTCGTGATATTGCATAGTATGCCGTTACGACGCATCACGGCCTCTCAATAAACAGAAATCGACAATTGTCGATGAAACTATACGCCAGAGTTTGATAAATGTCCTCGAATTACAGGACAGCGTAAAGATACTTTGATACAGCTCTGGCACGCTGCACGATAAGGAGTTTAGGACTCTACTGGCCTCGACGAATTCGACTGGCGCGACTGGACTGGCCTCTTAGTTTAGTGATACTGGCATTTAATTGCCTAATTTGGAATTATAATGTAGACCTGATGCCGTCAATTACAGTTGATATCGTTATGTAAAAATATTGAAACTTCATCAATCCGCACCGAAAACACATAACAATGAACGTTTCAAAGCCTACTGTTTGGATTGTCACTTAATAGATATCAAACCTAACGTAACACACACCTCGTGTTCTATGATTAATGTACCATAACTATCACAGAGGAGAAACGCCACAGGAGTATCAGTATCACAAGAATATACATATGTACATATACAACTATATTCAAAACTACATAATAAATAGTAGATAAAATCTCTATAAAAAGCTATCTGTTGCAAGTTCACATTGTAGGAATAATAATAGCTCTTACTCGATTGTCGTATAAAAATATCAAACAAAAGCCTTCTCCGAATAGTTGACTTCAAAAGAGAATACACTTATACATTATATATATACCTGCCTGATGTTTGTTGAATGCACCGACAATGAAGCTTTGATATCAATGGGGCTGTTTGCAGCAGGCCTTAGGAAGATAATGGCTGACTTGGGGACAAAACAGCGCTGTGCTAACGACGAGGCCACTTACCTGGAAAGAACAAAATAACTTTTATATAGAGTAAAGCTCCGTTCAAACGTAGAGGGATCGTGTATTATGCGAAAAACTGGCCATATATTAATCAAATTGTAATTGTTTCAGTCATTATAAGATATATACATATGCTTAATGAAGGTCATACATATTTTAGTCATCCTTTTTCGGCTTTGCGCTTTACGATGTTGCGAATTACTTTTGTCGTACACTTAGTGACGGCGAAGATATTTGGCAATAATACTTTCTGGATCATTATTCACAAAAAACCAATATGTATATAGCACAAATAAAAATGAATGTACTTACATATACCTGTTTAACAATAATAATGAAATGCAGTACCTGTGTTTCTTTGGAAAGTAAATGCACTGAAAATATTCAACTACATATTTTGAAAATAATAATAAAAAAACAATTTTGTAAATAATATTCAGGTTTAAATCGGCCAAGTGCAACGAACAACTGTCAGTCTAGTACAACTAGAGCCTTACAGAAAGAGGCAAAAACTCACTTGCAAAATCTCCAAGGAATTTACAGTTTCTCCTTTGTGTTTTAGCTGTACTCCCGACTACGTCTAAAGGATGTGGAATTTGATATTCTTAAAAGGCCTTCGTAACAAAAATTAAAGGCTACCATGTAATGAAAATGTCTCTGAATAAGGAAAATGACTTTACGAGGTACGACTTTAAGAATACAATCGATAGTCTTTTATTATTAACACCGGCGTATTTTGAAAGCACAATGAAATGACAGTTTAAATTTGTGACATAAAAATGAAAATAGAAGTCGGTCATTGCTGCTCGATTTACTTACCCGATTAGTTTATTGTAAAATCGTATAGCAATTAGATTATTGTACTTCATCACGTATTTCATCGTTCTGCCACATTTTGAGACTGTGACTGTGTTTCTGATGAAATTATTATAATATTACCGACGATTTACACTCAAAGAGGTGCAACGGTTTGCGCTGTAACCACCTTGTAGCATAGACAGTAATACGAGAATGAAAATGGACATAGATAGAACTTCTCACACTCAGAAAAGACAAGTAAATTCATAATTCATATGTCCGTCTGGCCAGAACGTAAGCGAGGATTGTCACTGCGACAGATGTAAATGCTGAGCATTATGGCCAACGTTGTCATTTGTTTTAAACAACCTGAAAATCAGTTTAGCATTCAGATGGTTCATTCAATTACGTGCACTGGAAATCTTTAAAATTATGCTCACTGTACTTTCGCGTTTGACATCTGATTATACTCCGCAACATAAAAAACATTGTGTTTTGATGTTACACATGGCTTGAAATCTTCCTCAATAAGCAGGCTATAAAAAGAATTTCTACAAGATTGCCGACTTCAAAACAAACAATCTCTCCAGCTTGGATATATCAGTATAGATTGCTGCCATAACATCTGCCCTTGGATTGGGTACCATACATCAAAACCCGTATTACTCAAAGATTGACAGTTGTAGTATGTTCCCTGATTTGTATATTAGCATCGGCATGTTTGATGAAGCCAAGCGGTAGAGGATACATTACATAACGTTTGCGAACTTCACCTAAAAGTGCTCCATAGTCTTGTTCAGATTTAGTCGCGTACCATCTTTGAATATTATTTACATTTAATACTACATGTAAAAAATGGTTTTCTTATACCTATACCTATATCTACTTACGGTTGAAAACTAAACATACAGGATATCGGAATTATTTACGAAACGATATTATTATAAGTCAAGTAACTCATGTCCGTTTACATTTCCGACATTTCATATAGATATTAAGCAGATAATAATCTCTGTTCACATGTGTTATTTATAATACAACTAGTTTCAGTCATATTAATAAACTATGTGAAGGCACCGTATCATCCTGTATTTGACTCTATCAGTTCGGAATACATTATTCACGCAACAACAATTACAGCTGAACCCGTATCTAAGACGAGGGTCGACACAACGTCCGCCTGTGTTTTTGACTTCCTCGTCTTGAACAATAGTCGGTCGACGTTACTCACTTATTACTAGTACGCACTTATTATTGCCGATGCTTGATGAGTTGAAGGATCCTAAAGAGAGAGACTGAGTTAAGTTACGCTGAGTAACCGAATATCCAGTTTTACTCAGTTTGATTTACCGAATAATTGGCAGAGTTACTCGATAGGCGGTTGCAAGTTTGTTGCGCGAATACGTGTATAAAGCTGTTTCGGTTTAGCAAATTTTCATGTCTGATTTCAGTCTTACCTTAAATTGGATAACAATGTGCATAGACTGTAGTGCCCACCGAAGGTCGTATGTAATAAACGTTGTGCTTTTAATTTACAAGTTAAGTTATCCATTGTTAATCACATACTCGGAGCGATTCGGCCGATTACGAATAGGTAATGAATCGTCGAATATGCCGATTTTTAAATGAGTACTCGGCACATCGCTAATCGTAAATATCCGAAACCTCTTAAACATTAAGTAAACGTAAGTACGTTTTATGAAGAAAGTACATTAACAAACGAGTCACGATATTTTGATTATATTTTGGTAACACATCGTAGACTAGTAGTTCTATCTACAGTAGATATAAATATATCAAAATTTTATGTCACATGTGCCAGCCCTAGTAGTTTATTGGTCGGCACAAGTTACGTCTATTTTTTTCGTTCCGCGATTACTCGTACATCATGCACACGACACCAATTACCTAAAGATCAGCAAATAGAAACATGGGTCGACACATGCCACTAGATATCAATTCTCTGACATATTTAAAAATTGAATAGCTATACCCTAAATTATATCATAGAACACCATGTAACAATAACTACACGCTTTAATTGTGAACGTGAATATTCAAGCATTATACAAAGTTACGGTAAATTAACGTTAGATTTAGTTCAGTTTGTACTTTACAGTCAACTCCTAGAATTCTTTAATACTAAACAAACACGAAATAGCATGGTAACCTATGTATATTACATACATTGTACTTACAAAAGTTAAATAGAATGTCGTAGAACCTGAATATTTTATGGATGCTAATATGGGCGTGTAGTCGAAACAAAGGTCGCAGCACATTTTGTCGTCGCTGTCACTTCGTTAGTCAAAAGTTACATATTATTTTTCTAACGGTAATATCGTGACTATACATAACTCAGGCGGTAGGTACGATTACATACTGTTCAAGGTTCCAACGCGAGCGCTCCGCTATTCATTATTCCTAAACAGTTTGAAGGGCGTAAAAGTTTTAAAGTAGTTCCGATAACGTGAGGCTGCTAGAAATCTTTCGTTCTCATTTCGGACGCAATCTTTCTGGGTTTCAAATCGAAATTCGTTACTTTCTCGTCTGGGCCAAACCGGTGTACACTGGTGTATATATTTTCACACGTAGCGTTCTGTATCTGCGCCCATTTTTCACTGTCCTTCCGAGGCACATCCATTACATCGCCATTTTGGCGATATCCCTCGCTGTATCTATTCGCGAGGCAGCTGACGCTTCGAATGTTCGCTGCTCATTCGATCACTTACCTAGAACGGAGATAGCCATTGTCGATGTATGTGTTTGAGTAATACAAAACGTCATCCAGATGATGCCTAAAAAGTAAAATATTTTAATTATTTTTTAAATCTCACATAACTGTTTTAATTCTGTATAGCAATTTCATGTTTGGAGTTCTCTTTTCATCCAAATAACGTAATAGGTATGTAGTTTTGTATGTACCGGTACAATTTGAAAAATATAACCGAAACGAATTAAATGTGCGCTATTACATAATCAATAAACGATTACCTACTCTTAGACTAATGTTACTAACAAACTAACGGAACTAAATAACATTCACAGTCCCATTCTTATATTCTTACGAGGTTTTGCTAGAGAGGTTGCCTGCTCGTTTACTACTCTCTGCACATAAAAACATACGTAACAATGAACAATTACATATTAACGTTTATTACAAAGCTTCCAGAGATAAATGTAACTAGTGTGATCCGATGTTAATTAGTTTTAGTTGTAGCAGTACGAGTTTATATTTAGTTTTAAATAGCTTAGCGGTAGCTGAATATAAGCTAGCTCAACCGTTTTGTATATGAAAGAGAATTTAATAATACAAGGCGTTACGAAATGGGCTCCGACAAGAAATCTTGTCATAACAATATTTCGGTCCTCACACAGTTGGAAGAGCACTCTCGCCCCCTCTACAGATGCATTAGTGCATTGTTGCCGTTACGTTCCGTTGAACAGAAGTGTTTCAGACAACTTTTGTCAAGTCTTCATAACACCTCTCGCAGCTCAAATGGACCATGGGTACTCAACTATTCCGCTACATGTGACCGTACACCCTGCCATTCTCGTATGCAACGATGTCCATACCTACATATATACGTTTTACATATAATCAGTACTTTAACGGATTTATCTCCTGTGTACTTAAAAATTGTACTTAATAATGATCACCTAATCTTGGATTGTTTTTGGCTTTATTCACTTTAATATATCACTGTCACTCATTAAGACTAGTAGCTCGTATAGATTAAATTATAAAAAAATAATCTCATATAAGTTATCGTGTATACGTATATTTTACATAGGTCGAACGACTAACGAGTGCCTTAAGAGTTCACGGCTATTATATCGACAGCTTCAAGCAAGGCAGTTCCGCTAGCAAATGTCTCAAATAATTTTCTACTTAAATTGTTAAATGAAATCGTGAGCGCTCCAATTTATTTTCGGTGTCGATATGAACATGTTCAACAGAAGCCAGCTTGAGCTTGAGTTTGTGACTAACGAGACATACATACATAACATCATACCAAGGCCGTAACGGGTTAAGCAGAAAGCACCGAGTGCCAAATATCTCTGTCCTTGAAAACCTGACGCGCTTCGTCTACATTCATCACACTCTTCATGCATACACGCCGGTTTCGGAGACATATATTATATACCTACTTATATGTTTTTTTTAGTGCCAGTAAAAGTCCCGCAACCCAATATAAGCTTATGAACAATAAAGAATGTTTAGTTTCGACCAAAGAATGGTGTAACAAACAAAATGCCTGAACACTAGAACTTTACGACACTCTCGGTCCCACGAGTACGTATCGTCACATCTCATCCACGTCGTGAGATTTCGGCTAGATCCAGCCCGCTCTAGGCATTAATGCGTATATTAGAGAAGAATTTAATAATGTAGCAACGGCCCGAAGATAACTCTCCGTCCAAAGAGGGAATCCATTCAAAGTGTAGCAAATAGTCACGTTTATGAGCTGTACGGGGGTCGGATGAATAGACGGCCGTCTTAACGCTCCATACAATATCTTAAAGACGTACGCCCATGAAGGTACTAATTGAAAACGTGACGTCGACCTGAACGAGACGCAATCGACTGGGACGACGGACGGGCGTAATATCAAAAGATTTGTACGTGAGTCGCGGGACTTGTCTGACCACAAACTACAAACGTATAAACAACGGCGGAGATATTGTCGAACACTGGAAGCGTCAACATTTCGCACATCAACATCGTGTTGCGGCTTTCGAACGGCTTGTCCATCGCTACTCGCCGACAGTGTATTCAATAACTTAACACCATTGCGACGCAGTGATTTTATACATGTCATGGGCGTTGTATAGAATACGTAGATTAATATAGAAAATTAATATTGTCCCTTTTCATAGTTGTACACAACAGACGAGTGGTAACGATGACACGTACGTCGATGTACCGGTGATTGAAGGAATTTTTGGAGGCAAAGGAAATAGAAAATTGAAACGCGCGGCACGGATTCCCCGAACATTATTGCAAAAGGTATACAATAATTTGAAAAGAAACAGAAAACATACTTTTCTGATTTGATAGATATTCCTTCTTTTAACAGCTTTCCCTAAACGTAGCTTACATAGCGAAGCGTAAAAATTATTATTACTAACAAAATGTATTATTAAAATATGTATAACGAATAAGTACAAGTAGACAGAGTTGTATTTATATGGAAATAGAAGAATAGATTTAATATCTACTAAATATTCGTATATAATTTCAAGCTTATATTACAATGCCATATACAATCTAAATAGGAATCACGGCACAAAATTCATTACAATGACTAATGTACTCACGCACACATATACAAAAACTTCTGAACATTAAACCGACGCAATTACTTCTATATTCAGACAAATGAAGCGAGCTACAGCAATCGTGTGGAAACAAACGTAATAGCGAATCCGACGTCGGATAAAGAACTCCATTAACATTCATTAACATACGTCATCTGAGTAAATTCATCCCATTTGGTTTATTCATCACCTGACCCTAATGCACTGACCCGAATGGGGGTGTATAAAAGAAAGGGAATAATTCGAAACAATTATAGAGTAAACGTATATCAAGTGATACACAAGGCTGAATAGCTTCAAATTTCCCTCAAATCGATTGTCTGGTATCGATCAGTGGTTAATGTAGTAGTACCCTATGTCCAGGTTTCTGCTGGGGGAACTATCACCGTGACACCTAACAAATGTTTGATAACAATGCATACATTCGTATGTAACTGTGTAGAAATGTAGAATGTAAGAAACACTGAATTGTTCTAACTTAGGCTTTATGAATTTGGCGTTATTGAGGTTCACTTATCATTTTGACTGACCTCTTAACCTATTGGATAGAGATTATGACTGCTAAACGGAAGGTCGTGGGCTCGATTCCCACCCAAGATGAACATTTTTGTGATGAGTACATCTTTGTTCTGTATCTGGTTGTATTCATCTATCGTCAAACCATCATATTTATATCAGAACACTAATATATTTATCTCTTAATATTGCGATTAAGAAGTAAAAGTTTAAATATTTTTGCCTAAAGCCACATTTATTATTTTCTGCAGGAAAAGTTGCAATGACTTGTCATAACAATGACATCTACGTCCATTTCGAAATAGGATAGTATATAACAAGAAGCTATCAAAGCTTCTGTCGTCCTTGTAAGGTATTTTCTATAGCCATAACGAGATACAAGGAGATCCAAACGGAGGATAATCATAAAAGCAATTTGGCACAATACGATTAGGCGTATTGCCTCCGGGTGCGGGATCAGTTTCACGGCGTTTGTCTACACAGACTCTCAATACAGCTTCAAAGAACTTGAGATCCATGTGAATGTAGAACGGGAGCAGTATGCTAATCATTCATCATGATTATTTGGAACATGGAACACTTCATTCAACACACGGTAAGTCGAAGTCGCGAAGACTGAACAAATTGAGTCTTCTAATGATCAAATCGAGACAATCTTGGCTGTAGAGTGATTAGCTAAAGAACCTCTTTAACCACTGGTCTGACCGCGAAACACGCGAAGTATATCGAAATAGACTATGATACAAATTGAATCAGTAATCCCGATACGGAATTCATTAAGGACGATATGAAGGCTCAACGATTTTAGTGACTTGTAATTAAAAGGTATGCACTCTGTACAGCACATCACATACAGAATGTCTCTTATCCACCTGTAGGACGATTTTCGTGTGTTAACTTTACGTCGCCTCGATAATAATATAATAATTCAATATTCGCCACTTAGAAATATAATTATATGACTCTTCGTGTACTGTTACCATTTTCTGAATTATCTTGTTACGAATATCATCAAAGATCCGTAAAGATCTCTATACATACTTTGAATAGATGACTACAATTAGTTGGTTGTGTGACAACTGCCTTAATCAGCGACTCCTAAGATCCGGAAACCTTTGGCGCAAGTTTTTCTTTCTTCACGACTCATTATATCGGTAGATTGAGTAACGCTAATAATGATGACATAATGAACCACGTTATCCTCTGAAAATGACTAATGGTCGTTTTTATGCACGCTTCCTTCCTTGAGCAATGTATTTATATAAGTTATATTCACATCTTATTATATTCGCCTCGTCAGTCACGCCTCTTCTTATATACGTGCACGTACAAAAACTGGCTACTTTAACTAGTTTGGAGGAATGAATAAGCTGAAAAGTAATGGGGAGCTCGATAGAGTTTTGCGGTTATCTCGAAGCGGCCGATCTCCATAGACATTATGAACGTTATTTATATTCTCGAGAAGCAATAAACTGCAATATGGGTTACCAGGAACACGGCCTCTTCAGACGACTTCAAAGAATCTGTTTGATTTATTATTTACTTTGGCTGCCATATCATCAGATGGTAAGTGACATGCAGCGTAGAATGTAGCACGTTCGCCTAGATATTGCCTATACACTATTGTATTAGTACAAGTTATATCAGCATGTAACGGTAGATGCAAAAGTTATAAGTTTGTATGAGTACTTTACCACACCGTTAGACCAGAACAGAGCAACGGCCGCATTGTATGGCAGGTTTAACGGCATAAAATGGTTTTCAATATAAAACAAAAACAAACATGTTGGGTAAATCATATTCGAGCGGTTAAAAAAGCTGCGTTCGAAAATAATTTATGGTACAAATGCACGCATTAAAACGTAGGAAAGCATAAATGGAACGCAACAGAGCCGCGGCCATATTTTGTCGAAATCAAACGTTCACTAGACAGTCCGTGTGCGCGACATAAATTATCCGTCCGTGACGCAATACTTAATCTCGTCCGGATCGAGCGCCCGTCATACGCGTATCGGAACAGTGAGCGCGAAACGACTAGAATAGGGCTGTTCAAATTTAGCATTTGTGCGTACAAAACTGTCTTGTTGATTTGCGAAAATTACCTTCACTTATTTTATACTAGCTTTTGCCCGCGACTTCGTCCGCGTGAAATAGTGACTACGCAGCATTTTAATTTTCAAGGATACTTTTTTTGGGAATAATACAAATATAAAATGCTGTGTACCCAACACCATCACCAAGGGTCGACTGGAGGACAATGCCGCTAGGCATTACGTTTGCCCTTTGTAACTCCTAACTTTAGGTTTACATAAAATTAAATAAATAAATAAGTTTCTTATACGAATGACTTACAATGTTTATATTTTTCCAATACTTTTAGCAATAGAGAATGGTCAGCCCTGAAAGCGGGAAAGCAAAAACACATCGATGCGATTAAAAGTGATGAACGAGCGACCAGAATAACGACAGAATCGTTCCACTGATGATCTGTTTGCCAATCGGCCGTGTGAAAATATGGTGTTTTTTATTGAGCCCGAAGTGCGTTTACACGGTTGCCGTCGGATAAAATTTGTTGCTCGCACCCATCAGTTTTCATGAAAACAACAAAACTGACATTACTTCGTTATAGAAACAAAATAATGATTAGTGGAATACACGTAATAGAAAGGCGAAAACGATGTGTTACATCTGCAATAAATAAAATTATAACAATAATTTATCTAACAATCTATTCATTTTCCCGTAACTGTATGTAATACGGATAATAAGGAAACACATATTTTTATGATAAACTTAAGCATTTATATTAATATTGCAAAGTAACACTGTCCGTCTGCTCATTCTGTATCGGAATATTCGGTACTCGTGCTGTTCCGACGACGATTTTCATTATTACAACCTACAGAGTCCGGATTTTCACTCGTAAATATTTATTGAAATGATTGTAAAAATAATTTTAACTCAGTACATTATACATACATATTTTATACCTAAAGTACTTTTGCTCTAATATGAAAACGGTTCCTTAATAAAGTCCTATTTCTATTAAAAGGAATAAGAGTCTTTTTCCTGAGGGAAAATGCGAAAAGTGTTATTTAATAAAACGCAATGTTGAAACACATGGAACATCATATCCCACGAAGCCTACAAAGGAGCGAAACATACAAAGAGGAGTGAGAAACTCACACGAGAGAATATTTTTCTTGTCGGCATTAAACTTCTTAATGAGGTTGGGGAAATAATTGTTATAATTATAACACTACGAAGGCAGGTAAAGCCGCTGCAGCATTAATTAAAAACAGAACCGCAGAAAGGGGCCGCGGTCAGGGAAAATGTTATATAAATAAATACCACGAGAAGAGAGCAGAATGTATAAAACATAAAAAGGGCGAGCAAACTTTTGGATCTCCCCTTTCATAACTTTCCCGGCGAACCTTTTTTCCTACCATTATTTCATTCTGCCTCATTTGACTAAAAGAAAGTCCGAGTGAGATATCCGTGTTATACATCAGGCCTTCATTTAAAATATGTATGGAATTATTACCTCTTGCCTAAGCACTTTCCTGTAAATAAAGGAGACGTTCAGTTTACCGTTATCTTTGGTTTATTGCAATAAGGATTTTTTATGTCTTCCCTACAACTAGATGTATACATATCCATACTAATATTATAAAAGCGAAAGTAACTCTGTCTGTCTGTCTGTCTGTCTGTAACGTTATCGCGGCCAAACCGCTAAACTGATTGTGATGAAATTTCATATAGAAACACTTGAAGGGTTCAGGGTCATTATAGGCTACATTTTTCTCCCA
>DWUN01001538.1:0-16302 GCA_018249975.1 Passova gellias | reverse complement strand
ATAATAACATTCATTATATAGTAGAGAAATACTGTTATAATTTGTATGGCAGAACGACGTTTGCCGGGTCAGCTAGTATACATATAAAGACATTCGTATTTTTGTACAATGTGGATTTCTTTAACAACTATTATGACAATAAGGATTTATTATTGACGAAAAGTTTTAAAAAACATTTGGTACAACTTAAAAATCACCACCGGAAATAAAGTAGCCATTACATGTAATGCGTGTTCGTTTGCCATTTTCATACGTAAACTTGCATAATATTATTTTCTTTAAGTTTTTATTTGCGTTTTGAATGAAACATAACTCCAGTGAAAATGCTAAGTAGGCGCAATACACACGTTAGTATTTAATACCCTCAATTAAATTAAACTATTTTAGCAACATTGATCAAGTACTAAATCTCGTTTAAATCACGATACCAATTTTGTTACTGTATTGTGAGTGGATACTAAATACTAGTATCCATTACCGAATCATTATTCTTGTTACCCATTACTCAATTTTCGCTGTCACTTAGCTCATTTTAAATGAGTCTACTAATGAATGGGCATACAAGCACATTGGATCAAAAGTTCGGCTGGCACATAACATTACTATTACCGGTATTATTTTGTAGTCCGTAGGGTCGCCATAAACAATCAAGGCTTGCGGTGAAGGCGCGTGGGCGTTCTGATCTACGACGCGGTCGCCATATTGTTTTCTAATGACTTAATGCATAGGTACTCTACTTCATTATGTTATAAAATCGCTATGATATTTAGGCACTAATTAAATTATGATATGAATATTAAAATACATCATGTTTTACTATAATTTATAGTCACAATTTTTAATTGACTTGAACTACTTTTTAACGACGAGACAATTTGAAAAAAGGAACACAAAATCTTAATGTTTCTTCCTGTATTATTCAGTGCCTAAGTACAATGAATGTGTATGTATGTATTTTTTAGTTAATTATCAACCGCTACCTTCTACCAAAATTACAGTTCAGATTTACTAAAATCACAGCTTAATTCAATATTCCCTAGACAAATAGACAGAATTATTGCTCTGATTGTCTGCTCGCTATCTCAGTGACATGTCGCATGTTCCTCAAATTAAAATTTATGGTTGACACAATGAAGTTTCACCGCAGAGTTGCGCCCTAAAGATCTTCGTCCACTGCCGAGTTTAATATTTGTTTCCAAATCTTTCCTATTAGGTATTATAATTAAATGATTATTAACCAAAAACCGGGTCATCTTAGATACCATACTTTCAAAATCAGTCTTAGAGGCTAATTAGGTAGATACCTCCTTATAACTGTGATATGAAAATCAACATTCGACAGCTTAGCTCGCCAATGGGTAACTCCCTTATGTAGGTATCCCCAAAGTATATGACAAATAACTTGCCATGTTAGGGGAAATCTTGGTTGATTTAACTAATGGACTAATATACTACCATCCGTAATATGGGTCGTAGTTTGTGGAATAACTTGATTTGTGCTATTTGTTTTGTGTACCAACGCAGTCCTCTTTGGCCTTCTGTGATATACTCGTATTAAAACGGTGCTATAATGGGGAGAGTAAATTTCATCATTATTAAAAAAACATTCGGAAATGTTCCACAATGCCTAATCTTTAATTTTAACTAAACAGCAACTTTAAAGAAAAGAAAATTATGGTCAAAATCGACTTCCGGAAGTAATTTTAGGCACATCTTATATAATTTGAACCATAAACAAAAATTTCAATATTGTTACTATTTATTTACCTATATGTAACTTAATTAATATGGTCTACAATTTTTTTTATATCGAATTCAAGAAAATTTGCGTACAATTGAAGTCAACATTTATTATGTACATTGTACATAGCTCTACGTAGTGACGCGTGAGACTAAGATATACAGCCCTCTTGCGCCTTAGTAATGAAGTTTTATTAGCCCGCGAAGACAAACTTTGGAGTATTGTATACAAAATAGTGTTCTAACTTTAATCAATAGTTAATTTTAAGTTTTTCAAATGAAGTTGTTTATCAATTTTCCGTAACATTTAGTTATCATACTGATTAAAATTGCAAATTTTATCAATATTTCAATATATCAATCAAAACACAAGCATAGAACATCAAACCTATTTCGATTCATAACTAAATTTATAAAATTAGTTATTAATTGTTATTAGAAAGTTATTCACTTGCGATAATCGAGCACGATGAGGGGCTCATTGATTCCATAATTTGATAACTAGCATAATCTACGGTTAGGGCGTGACACGCAAAAATGCTTACCTACTTCTAAAATTAAAAAGATTAATAAAAAATGTTATTTACTTATTACTTTCATTACAAATCCTAGTTTTATTATACTGTTGAAAGTATAAGCAGAAGACTATTGTTCACATTAAAACACATACTTTGTAATTGTAACGTAAATTTATATAATGAAATTAAAGCATTATGTATAAACATAACTGATGCATAAATCTCAAAGAGGGTATTGTTTCACGTAGTGGAAGTAACTAGTAACTTTTCAATTCGTTCAACTAATATGTCGATTTGCGTTCATCAATTCCTACGGAGCTAAACAGTTTTGTCTATAACCCCGGGCCGATAGCAGAGGGATTTCATAAGTTATAGTCCGCTGAGAACGTTTAAGTTTCGCCGCTCGAACAAAACGTGCCCGATACCGTACAGCTATATCCGAAGTTATTGCCAGAGTACTCATTTGTGAACCACTCAAGAATCTCAGGCTACATGAAAACAAGATGCACTTGTTGCTAATTAAGTTCGAGTGTTTGGAATACAGTACCACTATCACTATAAGTATGTAGATACACACAATATATATTAAGGTAATGTTTAATGAAGCATATTGTACGATAGAGGAACTTTTACATATAATATAAATAATGTAACGTTAATGTTAAATACTATTTTATTTTAAATGATTGAAAAGTAGAATACCTGCTGAAATTGTTAACCTTTTTACACCACTGCTGAACACGATTCTTTTTTAGTCGCGTGGGACGATCTATTCTGGACACGGGACTCAAAATGAGAAGGTTTAAGGCCTTGGACAGGTATCTTCATGTTAATTTCCTTTAACTTTATTATATATCAAAATTTTAAAAAATTACGTGTCTTTGTAAAATCAGGGATTTGAACTCAAACTCGCGGAACAGAAGGTTGAAATCCAAACCGCTAGGCTATCATTGCTATATAAAAATTATTTACTACACCCTATTGGACTTTGCACTCAATGGTTGCTAATTGTGTATAAATTACGTAACGTAATTTCTGTTATATAATAATTTAAATTTTACACGATGAAATATTGTTGCGACGTTTCTATTGTTGCAAGGTTTAATGAGATTCATTATTAGTGTAGATAAAAAGGATCATCTAAAATGTAAGTGGATTTTACTTTGGAATATTATAAGAAAATTCTTAGGTACAACGTGGCGGCCACATGCTTGTTCTTAGACATCGCTCGTGTCTTTAAATATTTCTTATAAAAAAACTGCTAACTTTTTATTAAATTGCAATACAACTAATTTTTTATTAATATACAGCAAACTTTTTATTAAATTACAATACAACTAATTTTATTTACAGGATTGTGTTGTATTAAAAAAGTATCATACGGTCTTTCTGTTCTTTGAAATTGTACGTCACAGCAATTTTAAATTTGATTACAGAGGCGGATATCGATAACAATTTTTGCTGAGTAAACAGAGCATCGTATTGTACGGATCGGACGATTCGCTCGCGGGCGAGGGAGTGAGGGGGTTACCACCCTCTACAAAATTATGTACGACGAACTGGGACTAATATATCACGGGGAGGACGTGCCAGACTAAGGAGACGGGGTATTATGGGGTGGGCCGGCGGAATACTTAAGAACCCCGGTGACACCCCATTAAAACACACGTACTGCATTTTTGGGTAGAAGGTTTAATTTGCGGCCGTAACTTTAAAGTGCAAAGGGTTGTAAGAATTGGGCGACTTTTTTAAAAACTTTTTTTCCAAACTTTCAATAACTCGTATTGTTTTACATTTCATTACTAGATTGATATCTATTTATGATGGTTTGTTTTTATAACAAAGTGAAGTCCATAGACGGGTGTGCTGAACGAAAATACCAATGGTTTTAAAGCATTTGCATAACAAATATCTAACATAAACTTAAGCTATTACATGAAAATAAACTAGTTTAATTATTTCTTCAACAATTTTAACATCATTAATGCGTGATACATTTACATAAAATCATACAATATTTTTACACCGAATATTTGAATATTCTATTAAGCCCGCTATAAGGAATCACGTATTTTATAGGCCAATACTTTCATCGGTTACAGCTAGAGCTGGGTGCATAAATATTTCAGCGTGAATATGATATTGCGCTCGAATGCAGCTTAAACGGTTGCAGGCCGCTGATATTACGACGAAACGAGGCGTGAAACACACGGCGCTCTCAGGACGCATCCGGAATCATAATTCCAAAATAACTTCCATCCGTTCTGTTCCCTTCCCGCCCTCTTCTTAGCCCCTCTACACTTTTTTGGATAAAGTGGAATCCCCGTCCCACCGTTAATTCCCAAGATAGACATAATTTGGAATTGGATCCATCTATCCTGCGTAGCTACGAACAAAAATAAGTTAGCGCGTGTACACGGCCGATTTATGTGGGCGAAAACAAAGCGGCGGCCGTATTGGATAAGTTCCGTATCTGCTCTGATCGCTCTCATATCTCTTGTTAACGAAATCGGATAATTCTATGGATTACATACTTTGTAAAATCATATAAACAAAATCACTATCTATATATACCTACCTGTATAGACTGCGTAAGGTACTGATATAAGTGGATTTAGTTAATGTTAATTCGATAAAAATTAATCTTTGTTTCCGGCTTTGTATGTTGACAGTTTCAATAACTTTTTCTTCAACAATTACGTATTATAACAGGGGTTATTTCTGTAATACGTATTACGACATTAACGATAAAATTTAAACAATGTGATATAACTGGTTACTTGCAAAACGACAAGCGCTTCACAAACGAGCGGTCCTTACGTTTACTGTTCGTAAAACGAGTCGTAAACTTTCACCCATTCATAAAACGGTCGACTCAGTTGTTTAGATACTTCCGAAAATTTACAAAGGTTAGCGAAACAATTACACTATTACACTTTATTAAAATGATAAGTGTAAATGAATGGATAATAAGAAACGAAAACGAAATCAATCACCATAACAATAAATCAACTAAAATATCGTTACCGTACTTTTACACCTTTAATGTATGCTTACATTTTATTTCAAAGTAGACATCTGATGTTGTACAGACCCCGCAAAATATAAACCATTCGAAGAATACCAAAATTTTTTATTTCACCTTTGACACTTCAATCCAATTTGTTTCCTTGTATCCTGCCCCTGGGATAGGGGAAGAATTTGTCCTTATAATTGCTATTTTAAATTTATTCTTCCTTCTTTACAAAATATTCCCATAAGGCTTCCATTTTTATACCTGTTTTAAAACACAATTAAAATTTTTCGACGCTATTTTAATTTGTTTCAAGTGTAAATTAATGCAATAACCTTCTATAATTAACGCTAATGTTTCGGATTAGATCTTGAAATTTTGTTTAATTATCTTTGAAATTAATAACAACACTACACTTAATAAAAGCAGGTAGTTATAAATATGGAGAGTGGATACATAAGATTTTGTATTCAAATTTTATATTCTAAGAGAGCGGACTATGGGAATATTTAGGTAGGTATATTTATCCCTAGTTAAACTTACACGAACCCGTCAAGCCCGAAAAGTTCATATCCGTAGGCTATATGAACAGGGAAGGGACCAAAATGAAAATCACCTAACCCGGAGACTGTTACAAAAAAAAGACTATGCGATGTCATATCAAGAAATACCTATCTTAGCAAATTACTGAATCGAATTTCTTTTCATTTATATAATTTTGTATTAGGTATGCATAGTTTAACTTTAATGTCTTAATACGTCATAATTTGTCTGTTTAATAATAAACCTGCCCAAAGGAAACCACAAATAAGGATTGTGTCCTAAGTTGGCTCATACTCTGGCCACGAAGGTCGACCTAGCGATTCTTTTTATAGCCAACTAAGAAAATTGCCTCATTAATCTTAAAGATAAATGGGAGACCGTATTAGGCCATCTTATCAGTACGTAACGAATGGAAGTGTGGATACCTACTTCTGTATCACTGTTAACAATTTCCTATATCGATCACCATATAACACCGCCATTAAATAATTTTATGGTTTGTTTTGACAGTGTACAAATACGGCTGCTGGTATTCTGTAAACAAAAACTTTAATGTGATCAAATATTTTATTGTTCAGTCACTTCTAATAAAAATTAGTGTACATTCAAATTGAATTTATAAACTTATGTTGTCATATATTTTTATTATCATTCATCGGAGCGTAAAAGTTAACGTATGTGAAGCGGAACTTGTTTCTTTTTATATAGGTACATAGATATTATATTACCGCGATTGTAGAGTTCAGAATAACTGAGAAGAGTTTCACAATAATAACAACACCTAATTATGAAAATATCCTAAGATTAGGATACTGTACAATTAAAATTAATTAGATATCTCTGTGGGAGCTTTTTTTTCTTCTATACCCACGGGTCTCCTCTCATTGTGAGATGGTTTTAGGCTATAGTCAAGTCCGCTGGCCAGAGCTGCGGATTGACAGACTCCTCAGGCATATGATATATGTATTTTATAATTTAACCTAAGGTGTGTCTTTCCTCACTATATTTTCCTTTACCGTCTTAACGGATGATATTAACATTTCTAAGTTATGAAGCGCACTTAACAGGCTATCAAGCCTAGTAGTTTGATATTAGGCCTTCCACTTTGGGGTCTAGATTCTAATCCAGGCAGGCACCATTGAATTGTTACGTTGCGGACAATAAAATTTTTTAAATAAAATTCTCAGAGGGCAAAATTTTCGATATTCAAGTAAGTAGGTAGGTACCTATCTAGATACTTTGGTGATTCATTTTCCTTACTCAAGTTCAAAATACTTTATTGGAAATTGTAGTTTGTATTTGTTATCAGATAACATTCAGAAATTACCATTTTTTTAATTTTAAGGCGGATATTATAACATAAAAGATAAAACTAACATGTTTACATAATGTATAAAGTATGTCAGTTAAGGGTAATTAAACTGACTGGTCTTTAGTGGAGTCCTTAAAGGAACGGCAAAATGGACGATGAAGAGAGAATATGACTTTTATTTAGTAATTAAATTAATGTAAACATAACTCCACAACCATTATTAAAACTGGGTATATCAACAAATAGGTCCGTAATTTTTTCTCTGTACAAAAATGTACATAAAAATAGTAAAACATCAATAATGAATTAATGAAGAATTTTATCGCATTAATTTTATCTATTAATTTAAATTAAAGGTTATAAATTTTCATATACTTGTAAAAAGGCTATTTACACAATTTTTGAGAGTTTCGTATGTAGTGGAATTCGTATAGGACCGGAGTCGCCGTTCCGTTTTCAATCATTTGGGTTGTTCGAAATTTATTCGTTGGGAAAATACAAATGAGTGGTTGGCTAGTGAGGCGATAAATCGTGTCGATGTCTCGGCGTGTCGCGCGTCGGGTTAAAAGCTCGATAACCGAACGCACACACCTACCCGCGCCAACAATAACTCCGTTCTTTGTTTTATTTCCACGACCCGTCTGTCGTCCCGACCAGATATCCGCCAAGTATTTTATGCATAAAAATATCGATATATAATTGCTTCATTACGTCCCTGTGTTGGTGAGTAAAATATGTGGGAGTCGCACATAGGCGGATCTTTTAATGATGTTTTCATGAAATTTAATTTCATAAATTCTTATCACGAATATTGCAAAATTTATAAACAAGAGATGGACAAATATAAGTCCTTTTAGTTAAATTATCAATATGTGAAAAAGAGTTCAGTTATTCAATACATAAATACAAGTAAGCATAGAATTAAACAAACGTCCAATATAATTATGGTTTGATTCTTGAATTGCTTAGCAATTTTTTTTAAATTACAATCCAATTTGTCTGAATTTTTGCACAATGATTTTCTATTTTGGAATGAATTTTTAATACGAATGGTGTGCAATTAAAAACATCTTCGGAGCAGCCTGTATCTTATGTTCCGAATGCAGTCGCGTTCTGGTGTCGGTCGGGTCTGCAGTGTCGCTATCGTTGTATCGCCTGTGCCACGCCGTTTGCTTTATGGTGCCAGCTTCGGTGTAATATTTCATGGGGATCGCACGCCATGATTCATTCCGAGCCACTTTTTAACTTTTCGAATTTACCTTTAATGAAGGAACGTAGATAATAGAATTGGGTAATGATGAAGACGCTGAGACAACTTGTTTACGAACCGGTGTGAGAGGAGCGACTTCAAAAATGTTATTTTGTCATGAACGCTTCTGCATAATACGGTGACAGTAGGGATGTCTTGATGATTTTAATTTACACCTTTTGTACGTATATTCATTATACATTTATCCTGAACATTAGGATGAAGGATATTTGCGAAACAAGAAAGTTTAATAGCAAACTAAAACTGTCATTTCTACATTATGTTCTTAACACTCCATTCGTGGAACAGGGGCAAAAGTCATATACATTTTTAACTATCATCTAATATGACGTGGATTTAATTATCGCTTAATACATACTAAGTCGACAGTGCAACATTGTAGTTGGATAATTAAAACGTGTACGTTAACTGGTCTATATACATATGTATATTTAAATGAAGCGTACCTACCTGCTGATGGAAAAAACTTGGTCGCGACATACCAGAACTCGGTGGCTTGGAATTGAAACGGCCGCGCCTGTGCGGCTCGTCAGTTATAATTGGCTGAACTTGTCGACCGAGTGCGTTGCGATTTTTTTTTTCGTTCTCTCCCTACACCGACATTACTCTTCGTCTCCCGCGAGAGACGTAAATTGCGAACATAGAGGCCGTGGAAACAAGCATTGATGTGATGTATGAATACTGGAACATGTTATGTTTTATTAAAATTCAAATTTCAAATGGTATTTCCTAACAGAAACGGGTGGCTGGGTTTCAGTTACGTATACATTTTGGATAACGTATTATATTATGCTTATGTTATACAGATGCGGTTTCTTAATATGTTACGAATAGGAACAATCTGCAATTAAGTTGCATTGTGGAGTATGCAATTGCACTTTAACTTACGCTCACTTAGCTTCGATATTTATTTATAAAATGTAATTCAAAAACCTGCATTTCGCTTGAATGTAAACTTCACAGCTACAGCGAGAAAACAGCATAAATAAATATTTTCCACAAAAACCTTTGTTCCGAGCGGCTAGTCGGTGCTCATTGTCCAGGAACTAACTCGGACCGCGGGAATCTTTACATAATTCATAACAGTTTATGCATATCGACACAATTGACACGTGTTACACTTTGTTCACTAAATGTTTGCTTTTTTCTGTGCCTCTTTCTCAGTTTGTTTTATATTTGTAAGATTCGGTTACGGTTTTTGTGTTGATTTCAAACAAGTAACGGTTTTAAATATTTATATAGGTATTTATCGAACTATAGTTGAGCTTAAATATGTACCTATTGCAGAATAAAATTAAAACCTAGACCCACTTATTCAATAGATTCACTTTACTTATGTAAGTTAGTCGAGTATTATTTAAGTATAGTATAGAATTTTGTTTGCAACTCTAAATGACTTGTTTTAATACGAGTATACCTACATGTCTTATATTTATAGCGCCTATTTTAACGAGATAAGCATTAACGAGATGAGCTCGACCAGTTTTACTTAATACATTGTATTAAGTACAGACGAATACAAAATAATGAAAAGGACAATCGCACACATAGTAGCTTTATTTCTACGGTAGTTAAGATCTGAGACCCTTAACATGTATTCGGTTCGATTAGAGAAACCGTTTATTGTTCCTTAATTCCTATCTTTACGTAAATTCTATAGTTATTTCTTTAATTTGAGTGCCTAAGATGGTTATTATGGCGATGGAATGTACATTAGTGTTCAACGGCATTTATTAATTACATATTGACTCTACAAACGTAACTGTTCTTGCCTGTCTGGTGTGACATTACCTTTAATGCACTTAGTCAGCGTGAAAGTTATAGAATTTTAATCTTCAGATAAATTATCTCGCAACTTGAACTAAATAGGTAGGTATCTACAACGTATCCTATTTAAACTTTACGATAAAAAATAAGCTTTAAAAAAATAGTAACAGATGCTTTAGGATCGAGTTCTGTTTTGAACGCTTTAAAATAACAATACCTAGTAAATTAAACAATGTTTATAACTATAATAAGCAATTACCTCTGCTTTTTTGTGAAAACAATAGCATACATTTTCAACTGTTAAAAACTTCTCGCGACATTCTTTACTACAAATTCCGCAAACTTTAGTTTAGTTCTAATTTACTATGTTGCCCAATTAATTACCTCGGCATTTCTTTAAAAATAATTCATCTTTGTTACATATCCGGCTTATGTTTTGTAGATCTTATTAAAAATGTCTTACTTCTTTTGTATATTACCAACTTATTGATAGACTTCTTTGAGAATAAATAAGTATCAAAGTTCATTATTGTCACATTATAAACGTAGTTCATACGAGTATAACAATGTTCAATGTTTATATAACTTACCACACGTGAAGACGTACGGACAGACGGAGTATGAAAGTAAACAAAGTATGCTTATACAGGAAAAATGTAAGCATACGATGTTATCCACTCGGATACAAAGATAATTACTTCATAAATATAACACAGCGTTGTCACCGCATAGAGGCTTATCACATCACACGCTTGACCCCACCTCACCTCTTACTGATTTGCACTGTGATACAACCGCCAGTCTACAAGGACCCCTTCAGTCACTTGAGATTTTGAGAAAGTTTTCAATGTTCGCAGATCTTGTTGAAGTGGATGGTCTATAATAAGGAGTTTGTAGAAATTGTGACAGTTCGCTAGCAATGACAGCCGCAATCACTTACTGATTGGCATTTAATTGTTTACTAGTAATTGCATTGATAAATATTCTGTCTAATTAAAGTTATTGTTTTCTGTTCGTCATCGTATTCGTCGTAATATTCTTCCAGGCAGCAATGTCTAGCGTAAAATATAAATGGTCATCTTCTAACGCGCCTTTCTGAATGTTAAAAATGTTAGTTCCATTTTTACGTAGGTACCTACATACGTATTACACATAAAGTTTATGACGCAATTAATTTAAACCGAGCACGATTAGTATGTACTAGCACTACTAATTAATATAGACAAAAAATCCTAGTAGCTTCACAAAAGTAGCAGGAAAGAGGCTACTCAATATGGTAATATCATTACCCCGCAAATCTCCGATCTGATTATGGGTAGATAATAAAAAAAATCCAATTTAAATTCAGGCTGAAGGTATCTTTGGAGTTCTCTGATCCGTCACGCTTACCGATAATAAATCTACGTACTTCCCTCCCTAGCATAAATAAGGTCGGATCTTGTTAAAAGTTGTGGTAAGAAAAAGTGGTGGATTTTCCGGTGTTTTTAAACCGCGATGCTCCCCTTAAGAAGGCTTCCTGTTTCATAAATATGTAGATATCAGGTGGGCTAAGCGACCAAATTTAGCGCATGAATTTATCGTAATAGAAATATTGTAAATACAGGCACCTTTATGTGAGCCCAAATATATTCGTGCTCCGGCGTGCTTTGGCATAAGTAGCTTAAGAGTATTTCGTGTATAGGCACCTATAGGTAAATAAGTAGTTTTTATAAATTATCAGATAACGATTTTCTTTTGTTCTGCTATGAAATAGATAGATATACCTAAGTGTAAAAACTTAAAATTTCTAAAAATGTAAGTATCTACTTAATATAGATAGATACGTGTGAGGAAGGTTCTTTTTTCATTTTAATTGTTAAAAATTATAAAATGAAATTTGCATTTGTTCAAAGCTCATCGAGTATTACAACAAATAATTATAATTTTGAAGCATAAATGTAAACAATTTTGTAACTATCTTCTCAGATAAACAGTGGTAGCAATCTCATTAGAAGCAAAACAGATAATGCAATTATCTCATTACTCATTAATTACTCAATGTATCGATATTTGTTATCAAACATAAATTGTAATTTATGCAGTTGCAAGTATAATTGAGTTTAAATTATGGAGCTCAAAAGACGTAGCATCCAAATTTAGAGTACATTTCTGAGAAGTTGATGTTAGTCATTATAATTTCTTGCATAATGTAGCTTGCTATACCTATGTGATCTTTAAGAAAAAATTTAACCTAGTTTTTAAAATAAGACAAGCAATATGGTAAACTTCATAATTAGGTTTTTTTTATGTGAAAAGAATAACCTAAACTAGGCAAAAGTCACGTAAATGCACGTGGTAACTAGTGGTAATAGCAATTATTTGTTTAATCTAAAATATACACGTCACAAAATCGTAAAACGATAGTATCCAAAGCAGCAAAGTACGACCACCACAATACCTGAGTGGATCTTAAAACCGCTACGATCTTTAATCAATCACGCGTTCAATTAAATCTATTTCTGCGCCGCCTACGTTACTCGCATAGGCACGATACAACATCTTGCCACATATCACTCACCACCCTATCCGAATTTACATTATCTCATTCACACGTTACATGATTCTAAAACAGAGACGTTAAGCGCGCTATGACTAACAAACACGCTTAGCCGTGTAAAAATGTCGAAGATTAGCCGTTCAATAAAGTACGCAATTAATCCCTTCCAGTTTTTTTTATCTCTTTTTATTCCAATAGATAATTTTTCATAACATATAATCAATATTTTTTTTTACCAATATGTGACTATTTATTTATTTAAAATATTATCTGAAGATATTGTATTAGTTATAACGTTCATATTGAATTTATCCGTACGTACATAGGCATAACATTTGTCTTAAATAGCTACCTACATCAAAGAGTAAGATGATCACTTTTAATTACATGTCTGCAATCTAATGCTATCGAATAATGAGATGTATAAAACAAATCTTCAAATACCATGAACAAATTTTTCTCATACAATGTACTAAGAAGGAAATACCTACTATTTCAAATTATTACTTATTTCCTATTCGGTAAACTCTCAACGCAGGTGTTAAAAGCATATTACAGGTAACAAACAGGCGTTAAGCCGCGGACTGAGCGGTGGGGTAAAACGGTCGAAGATTAGCCGCTCAGTACACTTTATGGAATTAATGCCTCATTGCATTATATACCTTTATTACTTTAACGGGCTTCTTAGGTACTCTTACTCTTGTTATAACAGCGGTAGAGTATAGACAACTTAAACTAGTACCAAACCTAGTCAAAATATGAGACCATTTCTCTATGCACTGTTTGTTATGAAAAAAAATTAATTGCGAATGGATGGTTATTGTGAGCATACTTTTTTATTATTAATATTGCCAGTGCCGCACAAATTCACCATGACATAGATTGACTAGTGTAAAATGCCACTGGGCATTCATGTTTTACAATAGAGCATAAAATAAATAATGTACCTACCTACCCTATACAAAATAGTGACAACAATTTACAGCAATATGGACATTGCAAGTGAGGCCCATAGATAAATTAAACTGAGAAATTACTTCGCTTATGAAACTTGACGGCATTTATTGGTAAAAAAAAACTTGTCTGGTTTGCTAGTTCGCCATGTGTGCAAGTAGAAGGTAGTGTAGGCGCACCAAGTTTTTCATCAAACCTAATCAATAATGTGAAGAGGTATTGAAAGGCGAGCTATTGCTAACAGCGCTCACACACGCCACCTTTTGTTCCCTTATCGCAATTGTGAAAATACTTTTTTATCATGGCAACCATTTTAGGCATTATGTGGCAATTGATTTAGGATTTCTACACATTTCACGTATGTTGGTGCTCATGAATAAAGCATAACCACAAAATCACATTGAAAAATGCTTCTGACAATTTTCACTGCACCTAATATAATGCAATTTCCTACGATAGTACCTACGTATGCTTTATTCGTTTTCGTTTTACTTAGATTAAATTGCCATTGACGGTGGTGCTGTCGGATACGGAACTTACTGAACTACATTGACATTACTTTGGCGAAAATTTTACATACGTTTGTATGATGAGATAGACATGAAATCGCTCGGGCGTTGAGATTTTGTGGTAGTAGAGTTAATCCTGCTTAGATAATGTTACGCGAAGTTTGACAATATCCGTGATGTACCGCGCCAGCCGGTTTGCGTTTCCGTTAATTCTGCGTACACCCGGACCGCTCGAATTTGCATTTTGCACGCGTGATAAGTGGCCGGATTACACAGGATTCCCACCTACAGCCTCTGTTTGTTCTGAAATAAAGGGCTGTTAAACTTTTTTCATGGTAATTTGGGTCACCTTCACAAGTAACGATCGCTGTAAATTTGTTTAAGTAGGCTTAGGTCCGGCCCGTTTGTTTGAATTAATACGAGCATGTTTAGCTAATTTCCTAGCATCTTTCTTATGAAACTTAATACGGAAGTACAGCATAAGTCTACTTTATGGTTTGCACTTCATTATTAATTCCATGAGGCGATGTCGTAAGAACATTTATGCCTACATAAATAACTTAGAAATATGATTGTCCAGTCGGCGGAATTGTCGGAAGTGGGTGGTATTTTTCCATTGCGTGATTAATGCAAGCCACCACTAAACCCGGCTGACTTCCAAAATTTTCACAGTAAATCTTTACATTTTCGTTTCGCTTCTTTTTGCCGAAGGAGCACTTGGCAGCGTATTTTATCTCTTTAATGCAAGCTTTGCTCTGTGAGTAAATAGTTAGCAAATGTAGGATATGGTTACTTAAAGAATATCTTGGCTTTTATAAATGAGACAAATGAAATAAGACGCAGAAGGTAAATGTTTCATAAGGGCACTAGTTTATTTAAATCTTTAATGTGACGCTAAACCTATCTTATGCAGGAAGCATTTACAAAAAATGATTTGAAGGCAATCATTTCTTAACATAAAGATAAAAACCGTTAAAATGTTAATTATCGTCCATTAAAATACACGGAAATGTTTTTTCACAAAAATATAGGTACAGGTGAGTAGTGGCATCATATATTCGGCTTTTGAAATGCAGTTTCCGTATCTTAATCGAATTAATTAATTATAAATATAGGGTACAGCAGTTGGTATAATGAAGACCCCATGAGTAATTTGCATAATAGTGTCATTAATATTTGAAATGTCATAGAATTCTTCACACAGAAATAGTCTATGAACGAAACACCAAGAACCTAAATAGAGTATCTACCTAATAATAACTTAACTTCAGTACGTAGGCATAAAACCTTTATACCAATCTACCTACAAAAAATTTCGTAGGTACCTAACTACATAAATTATTGTTTTGTTTGAGAAAATTATTTTCATTTAAAAAAATAGTCATTGATATAACTATATATTTTACTTACAAACAACTTGGTAGATACATTCGATTGGTACCGATACCTAAGGATACTAGGTGATATATACTTAGGTATAGTAGGTCTAATACGTACACAAGATATAGCGAGCTTACCTGAGGTACCTACGTTCGTTATTTGTATACACATATGATGCATACATGCAATGCGCAGAATATACTTAGTTGCATTGCATTTCACCGGCCTTCCTAGTATTCTTAGTGCACTAGGTCCTATCAAATAACTGTCTACTTTTGAAGTCAAAGATGCAGTTAGAACATTAAAACTGACTGCGATATTGTGAAAGTTTCACCTCGGAGTGAACCTGAACACTGAATATAAATGATCCATAGCGGAACTTGCATAAAAAAGTTGTATCATAGAATTAATTTCTCTATCTTTACGTTCAAGGCTAGGTTATAGGTTATCGGTAGATAGCTGCATTTATTTTTTATTCTTACAATTTATTAACTAATGGTCAACCGGTGTAACCAAATATATACATAGGTATAATATCGAAGCTCTAACGACTTTTAGTCATGTAAAACTGTCAATTTGATGTATATTTGTAAGTGAACCTACCAATTCAAAATATAAAGGAGTAATGATAGGTACTTAGTTTTTAGTTAATTAGTAGAACGTAGGTATTAAAAAAAAATTAGTTACTTTAATACATAATACCTATTACCCATACAATTGATATTTTTGTAGCAACAGCTAAACTTATTATTATTTCTAC
>DWUN01001537.1:0-16305 GCA_018249975.1 Passova gellias | reverse complement strand
CTCTATCTATTAAAAAAAACCGCATCAAAATCCGTTGCGTAGTTTTAAAGGTTTAAGGGAACACGGGGATATAGGGACAGAGAAAGCGACTTTGTTTTATATTATGTAGTGATATTGCTTGTATGTAAGTAATGTTTTTTTTTTAATTGTTAATAGGCTTGCGTTTGACTACGAGCTCGCTTGATGGTGAGCAGTCTAATATGTAGTTGGTTCTGTGAAACAGTTATGGTTAATAAGGAGACTGCCGAGCGGGATAGACATAGGTTCTAATTAACTCTGTTAAAATAATGCTATAATTACTACTCAGTAACGAAGATAAACATTAAGTGCACAGCTGCAAATAAACCTGTGTGCTGCTCTTAAAATTAATGTCTCGTCTTGAACTTCAATAATTATACTTCACTTGTTGTAATTTTTTCGGATGTTTTATTGTTCATGAACCGGTAAGAACGTAAATAGCATTGGCAAAAACAGCTCCGTTCACATTTAAAATTTTAATATCGCTGCTACCTAATTTTTTTAAATCGTAGTTTGAATTTATTTCATTTTCTTATTATAATGTAATACTAACTTGAAGCATATTGTTAAATATATGTTTATTTTATTCCTCATTGTGAAATAAAATTGATGATGTAAAAATAATAACACGATTACTGCCCCCTGATGTATTGTTTTAATTTACGTAAATTCCTTGGAAAACATCGCAAGGATACGTTGCGCAGGTTTCTAACAGATTTTCCAAAGTATGCAATAGTTTCTAAGGTGTGTGTAGTCGGCCAATCAGTACTGCCAGCGTGGTAGACTATGACCGAAACCCCTTTCACAGTGAGAAGAGACTAAGAGGAGGTAACAATAAAAGAATCGCTGAAAAAACTCGCTCACGATTCTTTAAACTTTATTCAGACTGCTATAAACCGGACGAAGCATTTTGGCATATCGTTTCTGGTGCAGACAGTCAAGAAATGGAACTCTCCGCCGATCCCTATCTTACCCGATACGGAAACCTCGGGAATATTCAAAGCAGGAATAGATAAACATTTTTTAAACAAGCGTGCCTTCATCTTATGCCGGGTCTCTAAAGAACAAAAATTTCCAACTTTTATGCTGTTAACACTCAGCATTGCATTGCAACTCGCTTACCACCAGTTGAGTTCGTGGTCAAACGCAAGCGTATTTCGCAATTAAAAAAAAAAAATACGTTTTTTATTTTACACAGTTGTGAATACAAAACGGCTAAGGGCTCGTCTGTAAATAGCATTCCGTAAAGGTTACGTCGACGACGCGGCGCTGGCTCTTGCGTCGGATTCACGTTCACACAAGGCCTCTCGCCACTTAGGTCAACGTGTGTAGCATCTACTTTGACTTGAATTCATTAATAAACTTATGTCGACTTTATTTTGTTCCTTCTAATATTGTAAACTCAACATTTTATTTGGATGATTGTATATATGTTACTCGTTCAGTTATGAAACGCGCCTTTGATGTTGGAAAATTATGTAGGTGCATTTTTAAATCACTTGCTATAATGACATTGGAATATATCGTGACAAAAGCTTTTTTTTTTAATTTATTAGAAAAGACTTTGTTGCTTGGCGACCACATCGTCTCGTAATTAAAGACATAAATCACCAAAACAACTCTTACAAACAAATTAATAAACAACAACAAAAAAAAACAAACCAAATTAACTTTTAGCTAAAACTAAGTGGGCTAAGTCAACCAGCAGTTTGACCTCCTCGGAAAACGGAGAAGCCAAAACGCTGTTGACATAACCCACCTGCCTAGATTTAACACTCCCAAAACATGCAATTCTCAACGATCGATTCCGAACACATTCCACCAATATATGTAAGGCATCTTCAAACCGCCTGGTTAATATAACACAGACGGACATTCAATTTCTAATAATGGAATCTAGCTAGTTATGGATTCTCATCGTCCTTAGATTAAGTGACAATACACGTATATGATATATCTCATAGCTCTACTCCGAGACAATGTAACAGCTCGGCGGATTGTGCCCGCTGGACGATCTCGTCAATCGTTGGTAAGTTTAATTGGTTTAAAAAATAGCACCCAAATCTGCACTACGTATTTGTTTTTATAAAACTCCTCGGCTACGTCCCGAAAATATGTTTAGTTATTATTTTTACGGTGTCATACGTTCTAAACTGAAACTAGCTACATGTGGAATTGTTCTAATTGTTGTTATTATTATGATGTTACGTTGGTGCACAGAACGGACGCGGGCGAGACGCCGCTGCAGCTGGCCATCCACTGCCGGCTGGGGCTGGTGGTGGAGGCGCTGTGCGTGCGCGGCGTGGACATGAGCCGCCTGGACGCGCACGGCGTGCCGCCCCTGTGGGCCGCGCTCGACTCCGGCCAGGAGGAGGTCGCCAGTGTACGTCGCGCCTTACTCGCCGACACTATCAGACTAACGACATGCAACATGGCTAATTGGAGTTAACTCCTTAAGAAACGATTTGAGTCATAGAGCCCGGTACGGAAATTTTGCGAGGAATAAAATCAAGTATAACACGAAAGCTGAGGCGTTACGTTTTTGTTTTTGTAAGGAGTAAACTCCCGTCCTGCGTTGGAGCTGACACACACACTTTTTTTTTTGATTATCTAAAAGATTGCAGGGAGTTTTTTGTGCACCTGGTTTTTTCTTCCGCTCTACTATATCATGAATGAAGGGCGCACAAAGCCGAAGTAAGATGACTAAAACATAACCTTCATTGAGTGTATGTATGTACCGCATAATGAATAAAACAATTTTAATTTTTTGTAATTTGAGACGGTCCAGTTTCTTGATACTTATAAATATTGGGGTAATCTAATGTCGATTGTATTACGTTTCATACATGCTTGCTTGATTTGCAGATTCTAGTTAGAAACGGAGCAGACGCCGATTGCTGGGGCCCGGGACCGGACGGCTGCTTGCAGACTTTGTTGCATAAGTAAGATTTTGAGCGCGTTTTTTGTCTTGAATCTGATTTCGGTAATAGCCGCTAAGGCCTGCTATAATGAACATATTTCAAACGTCAGAGAGACTTATATTTCAGATCAACAAAGCGCAGGTGGTCAAATGTTATGATATATTTAAACATTTGTTGCGGTAGGGCGATAGATGAGAACAAGGAAGCGCTGGCGACGTTCCTGATCCGCGCCGGTTGCGACGTGGAGTCGGCGCGGCGCGCGGGCCCCGGGGGCGGCGCGGCGGGCGCGGGGGGAGACTTCGCCAGCGACTGCCAGGCGCCGCTGCATCTGTGCTGCACGTGGGGGCTCACCGAAGTCATACAGGTGCGTCCGCGGATGCCACACATACTTATCAAATGCGATACACTCGCTTCAAATTTTAATTAAAAATCTATATGGGACGTAATGACTTTCCAATAACGCTTTTCCCTTACGTGACGGTTCCGTTCCACTGCAATCGCATATTGCGATTAGAAAGTTCGTTGTAATTTTTAATTTATATGTGCATTTATTTCAGACACTATTAGAACACGGTGCGAACATAAACTCGAAGGACGCGGAGGGAAAGACTCCCCTCCACATAGCGATAGAGAACCAGCACGCGGCGATCATCTCGCTGCTGCTCTCTCAGCCGGGCATAGATCTGTCGGCGAGAGACAACAAGGGCGTTTCACCGTTCGCCGCCGCACTTTACGCCAAGAACAATAAAGCCGCTCAAGCCATTCTGGAGAAGAATCCGTCCGCCGCAGAACAGGTACCCAGCTGATCCTGCTATGTCAAATGTTATAATATAGCGATAAACAAAGCTACCTAGGGTACCTGTGGGGATCCCCTACAATTTTTTTTTTTTAATTTTAAGAATAGTTATTTCATTTTGCAATCTATATGTTTGCTAAGTCTCAGATCATATTTTATTGTTCAGTGCACCGCTCATAGTCATTTAAGGGGGTGAAGTCATTAAGGGGGCTACTGCTGATATTGTTAAAATCATTGTATTCTCTTTATATATAATGGTTACTTTTATACAATGCTAATTTTTGTTTTAGAGTACAGACTAAAATTTAATACTGATTATATTATCTCGTTCTCTCTCCTAAAGTCAGATAAAAATAACTGTTATTGCATTTAGGTTGACAAAAAAGGCCGAAACTTCCTTCATGTGGCCATCCAGAAGTGTGACATGGAGAGTGTTATGTTCCTGTTGTCCGTCGAAGTGGACGTCAACTCGCGCGTTCAGGACGCGACGCTAGCGCCGCCGCTGCACCTGGCGGCCGCCGCCGGCAACGAGGTCCTGCTCAGAACCTTGCTGTTGGCTGGAGCGAGGCCCAATGATAGAGATGCGCATAAGTAAGTCATAACTTCATCTGAATTTACTTTTGTAGTTAATTAAAATAGTCATAATATTTCAAAGTTACTTATCCGGTGATCTAAACTAAAGTACGCATGGCGGATATGAGCCAGATAGCGAGTGTATTGAATAGAGTGTAATGTAGCGTGTACGGCAGGCGCACGGCGCTGCACGTGGCGGCGGCGGCCGGGCAAGCGGCGCTGGTGAGCGCGCTGGCGGGCGGCGGCGCGGACGGCGGCGCGCAGGACGCGGCCGGCGACTCCCCGCTGCACGCGGCCGCGCGCGAGGGCCACGCCGCCGCCGCGCGCGCTCTGCTCTCCGACGCGCACCCCGACCCTGTCGCCACCAACCTTAAAGGTGAGCACCCCACTACACCGCAATCCATGCTAATATTATAAATGTGAATGTAAGTGTGTTTGTTACGCTTTCACGCGAAAACTACTTAACCGATCATCATGAAACTTAGTAGCCATATTCTTGGAGGTATTAGAAGTAACATAGAATACTTTTTAAGACAAAAAATTATTTTTACCAAACAAAAAAAGGATTTGTCAAATTATTCGAAGTGCTCTAGCAAATTAAAATACTGCCCGCAGTCACAATTCCACGCGGACGACGCCGCAGGAAAAAGCTAGTGTACTATGTATAAACTCAAAGAGCATGATAACACATGTTGACAGATAATTTATTTTTATTAATGTAATTGAAAAAAATTAATTTAATTTGTTCTATTTCAGGTCGTAATGTACTACACGAGCTGTGTTGGTGTAAAAAAGACAATGCCGCAACAATATGCGAAATACTATTCGAATTCGTACCGGATTTCCCAGTGAATAGGACCGATTTACAGGTAACGACCGTACCCCGTGCCCCGAACCTCGAATCATATTAATTTATTTCAAAATAAATATAATTCAAGAGTAGTATATAGTGTATAATTTATATAGTCAAGAGTCTCTGAAACCGGCGTGTATGCAAAAAGAGAGTGATGAATGTAGACGAAGCCCGTCAGGTTTGCAAGGACAGAGATATTTGGCGCTCGATCTGTTTGCCTACCCCGTTAGGGACCTGGCGTGATGTATGTATGTACTTTAAAATGTAGTGGTAAAAGGTGATGTCGCTGTGTGTCAGGGCAACACGGCGCTGCTGCTGGCCTACATGAACGGGCAGGGCGCGCTGAGCCGGGCGCTGGTGCGGCGCGGCGCCTGCCTGGCGCTCGAGAACAAGGACGGCGTCTCCATCTTCAACTACCAGGTACGGGGCATTTGGCAGTAGGATTTTCACTACATAGTATAAAACAAAGTCGCTTTCCGCTGTCTGTCCCTATATACATACATAGTTTTAAAGATCTAAGTATACGCTTAGATCTTTAAAACTATGCAACAGATTTTGTTGGGGTTTTTTAAATAGATAGAGTGATTAAAGAAGAAGGTTTATATGTATAATAACATAGGATAGTTTTATGAAAAAAAGATGTTTTTATTAAAATTATTTAGCAAATTTTTCAAAGTATACTAGAAAATTAAAATGCTGCACAAAGTCACTATTCCACGCCGACAATTGCACGGGCAAAAGCTATTTTTTTATAAATCTAAGCCAGCAGGCAACCTAGCAAACAGGCAGACGCGCCACCTGATGGTAAGTGGTCACCGTCGCCTATGGATATGTGCAACAGCAGAGGAGTTACCCGTGCGTTGTCGGTTATGAAGGAGAGCTCTTTTAACGCCTTTCTCGAAAAGCCCCATGTCGCAGCGCTCTGGGAAAGCCTCAGATGGAAGTTCATAAATTTCATTTTGTTGGCATGTTCGGTAATTCGAAACGCGAGGATGGGACGATACTCTGGCACCGACGAGTGCAATGAACTGAGGCGGTGATCCAATCGACCGTTCCTCAGGTGGCCACGAAGCAGCTGCTGCACCGGCTACTAGACGCGCTGCCGGCCGAAGCGCCGTGGGCCGAGAGCGACCTGTGCCAGGAGTGCGGCACAAAGTTCACACTCACCATGCGGAAACATCATTGGTATATCCCTATGCATGTAACATTCTAGTGATATTAAACTCAGCCTGCCACTTTGGAGGGTGCGGTTTCAAATCCTGACACTCTGACACCTGACTTGTTGCGTGCAATTTATAAATATATTTTTTTTATTACTCGTAACAGTGAAACCTGCATCTCTTCAACGATTTATTCAATAAGTATTTGTAGATTCAATTACAAGTGTTATGTATTTAGGATGTGCGTTCCGTTGTCATTACAGCCGTCACTGCGGCCGGATGCTATGCAACAAGTGTTCGAACCAGGACGTTCCTATTCTTAAATTCGGCCTGAACAAGCCGCAGCGGGTCTGCGAGATATGTTTCAACGTGCTACAAGTGGGCGCTAGTTAGGTGACGGCGAACAATGCGGGAATATTGCAACCGTGTGATAATAATATGTTATTTAATATACACAAATCGAAACTTTAAAAGTTGATGTACAAATGCCACTTTCTGCAGTAAATTGATGTCGCTATAAAGAAATGTATTAGCAAGTGGTCCAATATCTTATATTATATGTTATTATGCATAAACATTGGCATCGAGTTTGTAATAGAATATCGGTTGTATTCTCTCCGTATGATAAAGCAAGTATTGTCATACATATCTAGAGATGATTTATACAATGGATCATATTATTTTGACCCAGATTACAGACCTAGCCATGTCTAGAAACAATAGGAATAATGTTTCAAGCAATGCTTTTTTTATACTAGATTATAGTTTTAATGTGCTGAATCTACATCTTTCAGTTAAATGTTCCCTATTATTAATATCAGTATCTATTGCAATGTGCTATATAACTATAGCATGAATAATTTACAATGTATAAAGAAAGTAGCATTTGTGCGGATGCCTTTTTGTAGGGCTTTTTACACAATTTAAGGAATATATTCTAGTGGCTTATTCGACGACGCCGCGTTCATTTTAACAATGACTGTACATGTAATGTATGTAGTATTTTTTACTTAATTTGAAATATATTAAGTCGAAAATCACAAATTATTTTGCATTAAGGGGTGAATCGGAAATGTTTATATTTCAACCTATTTTTTATGTATAAACGAGAAATCGTCCACTCAAAAACAGTGCCTCACCTATTCTCAATTTAAAATTGTTTTATTTTTTTTATGAAGAATGACATGCCAAAGTGTTGAGAGTGCTTTTGTTTTTCATTTATTATGTAGATTTAAGTATTTAATGAATATAAAATTTTGATATTACACCATTTCTAATGCTCGGTTTAATGTTTATGATTCACGTTAAACTTTATGAGGCAATTTTGCATTTTACACTGCAGCAATTTAAGTGTTAAGATAGTGCTAAGGCTCATACATTAGTAGGTTATTATAACATGCCAGCAATAAGACTATTTTGAAGTTGTGCACTAGAACAGTACAGAAATTACTAGAATCATGGTCATTCCTTTTATTTAACCAGAAATGTATTATTGTTACTTAGCATTCCTGTCTCTTATATTCTTCGTTACATTTCCTGGAGTTGGAAATTATTGAGAAATTCTAAATTGCTTTTTTGTTGTGTGCCATTTTTATTTTTTTATTATATTCAAGATGTGTTATCTTTTTTTATTATTCGGTCACATTTTTATTTACACTGAATGAAATATATAGTACGTATAAAAAAATATTTGTCTTTTATTTTTAAATATTTGATCAGAATTGGGATTTTTCTGAGTAATTAAATTTATATCAATATTCGCAGTTGAATATTGAACAGATCATTTAAACAGACATATTTCAAAATGAATTTGAAACGAAAAGCAGTTATTTTAAGAACATTTATTTACAAACAATAAGTTCAAACGTAACGTCGAACATTAATTATTTAACTCCAATCTTTGCATCAATGAAATTATTTACTAAAATTGCTAATTGCCCTCATGTAATAACGATGGGGAAATAATGCAGACATGATAAAATAAAATATTATTAGGGTACTAGGGCAGTTTTTGGTTTGTCTACTTTAACCTGTTGAAGAGGTCTTTGTTGACACACTTGTCGAGCACATGGATGTAGTCGATCAGTTCCTCCTCGCATGTCTCCGTGGTTTGGGATCGAGAGTTGACACGGTTATTACACTCCTGATATTTGGACCACAGGTTCTGGGCGTCCGGTTTCTGAGAACACTCATCCTGTACAAATAAAAAAACATATAGTAATGTTTAAACACCATTATTGCTATCTAACATCACATTATGTGTCTCACTTTCTAACTAAATAAGACCTGTTGTAACTATAAATAAATATATGCTTATTGGAAAAATAAAATTATTTTACACATAAAATATTATACTTTCGACGATACAATTGTAATGGCTAATTAATAAGTTATAATAATTACTTTTCTAGTACAAATATGGTTCAATCATGACATTTTGTGACAGCCCAACTAATTTCAGCCTACGTCACAAATGTACTTGGGGCACCTGAAGGACACAAAGAAATCATAAAAAGAACTAGTGGGATATCCATAAAGTACAAGTGATTTCAGCTGATCCCATACAGAAAAAAATACTAGACACTGAGACCATAAACAGTTTTTGCAGTACATAAAATCTACACATCAAAGAACTACAACAATTTACTACATCCTGTTACTAAAAAATATAAGTAATTAAACCTTCAGAAGTGTTGAAGCATGCTTAGGTTTCACATTTCGGGTTGAATTCTAGAAAAATAGGCAACATTTATTTAATTGTTCTGCCTAATATCTGACATGTGACATTTGGATCTTGTTTTGAAAGCAAACAAGCCACTTATCCACTTATTTACACATAACTTGTGTACAAGCACCGTGCCTAAAATGAGCTGATTTTAAATTACTTTCAGTATCCAGGAAACATCTATTCATCGCCACATGTTATAACCAAAATTTTAAAGTTCTGTTTGCTTATGCCACAGTGGTGCTGAACCTTAAATGCTTTAGAATTCACCATGCATTGCAGCTGTAAGTTCAATATACTTAATGTGAATTAAAGCATTAAAATTTCATATAGTAGTCTTAATTAAATATGGACGCAAATTAAATGGGTATGACAGAAAAAAATTTCTTACATTCAGGTACAACCACATAAGCTGATACACTATGTTCAAAGATCATGAGGAAGTTATTGGTCACAGGCAAAAGCTTTCCTCTGATATGTTCTCATGTCAGGATAGTTATAGACATATATCTTGTGACAGTCTAATATTTCAAAACTATCGTTAACAGAGGCTATTTTAAATCGAGAAATGAGATCATTGAGATTAAAACAAATCGAATTATAGTCTTAGGTTAAACTATTGATTTTTACGAAGTTCAATGTTAATCAGATACATAGAAGAAAATGATAAATACTAAATGATTTCAACTTTAAAGTAATACTCACTCTTAACTGCTGTTGGGGATCCACCAATTCCTGCTCTTCTCCTTCCTCTTCGGAAGCCTTCACCACGGGCACTATCTGCTCAGCCATATCTCCTGCAATAATAATGTGACTATAAAAACCTCATACGAAAATAAATTATGCCCTTTTATTACGACAATTGCACTGTTAGAAAGAATCTGAGCGTGAAGTATAGGTTCAAAAATCAAAATTACCAAAATCGGTGATGCAACAGAGGTCTAGCAAAGAAGTAAATGTTGCTATGAGTTAAGTAATTTACATTGACAGCAAAATTATTGCTATCTATAATTATTGTTTAAAACATATTTCTCGATTCTTAAATAGTTTTTTTAAACCAAGAATAATATGTCTAGTGTACAGACGAATGGCATTAAAATTTTTGCTGTTTTATGGAACTTGATGTCGACAACATTAAGTATAAAACAAATTCGAATTAATTTACATTATACAATACGACATTCTTATTATTAATTATAGATATCATAATCCAATATATAGAAGAAAGACTCAATCATGAAGATTAAAATCTACATTATGAATGTACTCTTCCTTCAAATTAGAATGAATACAAACTAAGCAAGTAAAAAATTACACTCCGTTTGAATTATGTATGGTTTATCTGAAATAAAAATGAGTGCTAAGTTTATTAAAACTTTTATTACAATATATTATTTCAATCCTTATAGACATAATTCATGATTTTGGCAATAATTTAAAAAAAATGTTTAAGGTGAGCCAACATAAGCATCGAAAAAGCAGCCATAAAGTTTTAAATTTATTGTGGGAAAATTCTTAGACAGACTAATGCATACTTTATGATATTTATTATTGGAATCATCATAGCGTCTTATTATATTTTGTTATTGTATAAAAATAGATTATGGATTTTCTTATAATTTAGAAAAATCAGGGTATTATGTATGATTGATATATTCTTAAATAAGAATAAATGTATAATACGTGAATATATTTTTTGTCTGTATTTCATTTCATCATTTTCATTTCATACTTCGTGAGACTGTCACCATGGAGAGTGCTTGTGTTAGAAATCTGTTTTATAATTCGATGTTGTCGTGTTAATTCAGTGAAATTTTCTTAAAAAACATGCTAGTAGGATTAGTAAAGTTCCATTATATATAGTATTTAATATGATATTGCTGAGAAGTCACCGTATTGAATAAAAAACGCAAATATCTACAATTTTATAACATATTGTTTTTCAAAACATTTCAGGTTCGTTTTATGCCTTATTCTGCATTGTACGTCTCATTTCAGGTTTTATTCGGTGTAAGGAATAAGATTCAGGAAATATAATGGCAACGTACAGATATTAAGTAAAATGTTGAGGTTATATTTTATGAAACATTATTTGTATTTTTGTCTTTCAGAATGAATGGAGGAATGGAGCATAAAAGTTTAGGGCACAATGCTGTGGTACATAAAGCACCGAAAAACTATAAACTTCTCATAGATCCTTTCCTTGTGAAGGGAGCAACAAAACTGTATAGATATGATGGTTGTGTACCTGGGGATACAACTTATGCACCTGTCCAATGCAGGGATCCAAGGTCTCAGCTCTCTAGGATCTGGAATAAATTGGAACCAGCAGATTTACCAGTTCCCAGGTATTAATTTTTGGGTCTAAAATATCAAAAGAACAATAATGCTCAAAATGAATTATGATCTCTAACAAATGTTGATATCTGTAGTCTCAAATACTATTTTGATGTATACGATATGCGTTATCACAAAATAGTTAAAGTTTATCATATTAGTTCTATACAAAAACCATCTGTTGCAAAGTTTCTTGCAATTTTGTTTTCTGGTACTAGTTTATGTACACAGCCCAAACAATGCGATTAATGCTTGTTCTTGTTTTATTACGCTTTCGGATAGATTATTACTCAAAAATACTTAAATAAACAAGAAATATTGCTTAAAAATGTAGAACTTTGGTTATAATATTCTTTGTTTTTATTATACTTCTGTCAACAGTGGTGCCAACATTACAACATTTGACATATATTTAATGGCGGGATTTTTAAATTGATTCACTTTTTACAGGTTTAGAATCGATAAGAACTATGTGGGGATACCTCCTCAAGTAGAAATTACGATTGGAAACCTAAATGATAACATAGATAAGGCATTTTTAGCAGATATGATGAATAAAGTTGGACCTTGTGAGGAATTGTCCATATTTTACCATCCAATTACAAAACGTCACTTGGGATTTGCACGAGTAGTTTTTGAGGATGTGAAGTTTTCTAAATTATGTATAGAAAAATATAATGGAAAGTCAGTAATGGGTCAGGTATGTGCTGTATTACATAAATTTATTGTATACAACTTAAGATATTGTGTAGATTTTGGTAAATTCAGTTTCTGTTAATCCTATAGCTATGAAATCTTATATTTCCTTGTCTTGCGGCAGGGAAAACTAAGATTATTGGTGATGCTGATATTGCACCAATTCTGATGGACATTGTTAGATAGTAGTGATGCATTGACTCCGAGTTATCTAGAGTAGTTGTATAGCAATTTTTACTCGGTTAGATTTTAGTCACATTGAATACTAGTCCAAGTTACTTAGTATAGGTTTATGCAAGTTTGTGGTGGAAAAACATGTTATATAAGAAAAACAGATTGTCATGCATGACCTTAGTCTTAAGATAGGAAATTTTGATATGCACATCATAGGTTGCAAGGACTACAAACAGTATTTATGTTAGTTGCATATTTAGTTCATGAAATCCCTTCTTCTTCATTGTAAATTTGGGAGCAGCTACTTTGCTTTTGAACTTGAGTATTCAGTGAATTAGAAATAGTTGAAAAATCACCGATTATGTGAAATACCTAATTTTATTAATTTCTTGGTACATCCCTTATATTATTTTTTTATTGTATAACAGGCTTGTCTTTCACTTTGAATTCAATGAATGCTAAGTATCGTGCAGTCTAAGACTTGGCACGTTTTCCTTGAAAATTATATTATCAGACTCTAAAATTCATTCGAATTAATCACTGAAAACAGTTGTCACATCTCAGTATTATGTATGCGTATATAAAATGTTTGCTATTACACATAGATATATTCTACATTTTGTTTTAACAAGGTGCTCGAAGTATTTCATGATCCATTCGGCAAGAAATGCACGGAAATGTTTGAATGTAAGACAATGGAAAAGAAGTTGCAGCCGGTGATATCGGCCATCAAACCACCCGTCATGGAGGATGTACGGCAAATTAAAATAGAGTCATCACTCAGTAAACGATTGGAAGATCCAAAGCTGAACGAGAAGGTACATATCAATATCAAGTTATACAAATTTTATTGTTTAAACCAATTTTCTGCTGACCTTAGTGCGTTTTAGAGATGCTATCAGTGGAATGCCACTGGCACGATAAGTGTGACATTAGCTATGATATTATCATTAAAGTTATATCAAGTATTAAAACCAATTTTAACTTTAAATTGCTACAACATTCTATGTAATGTTTACTAAGGAATTAGCTCGTTGCCTTTGGGCACTGCCTAGTGTTGTATTGATTTAATGGGTCAGATTTAACTTAATCCACTGTAGAATCAATTGTCACTTTTTTTCTGTATTCTGCTAGTTAATGTTATGAAAATTTGATTGTTGATAAAATCTATCGTTCTATTAGTTATGTTTAAAAAGACTATTTTATTTGATTTCATATTTACAGGAATCATACAATCGGTACAAGGATGAACATCAAAGTGATAGCAATAACCGATGGTCCGATGATGAACGTGAGTACAGGCATCGACATCGCAAGAGAAGCGAGCGAGACAGAGACGAGCGGGACAGGGACAGGGATAGAGATCGCGACAGGGAGAGAGAGCGAGACAGGGACAGGGATAGAGACAGAGATAACCGAGATAGGGATAGAGAGAGGTATTCATGTTTTATTATTTATTTAAATATGAAAAGTATATAACACATTGAAATTAAATATTGTTAATGGCCTGTTAGTTTAGGGCATAGTGATTCTCACTGCCACACTATTAGTTGTGGGTTCAATTCTCACCCAGAATAGTTATTTGTTTTTATATAATGGAGGAGAAAAGCAAGTGACTTTTAGATTTTTTTTATGAGATAAAAGGTAAATAAATATTTTAGCGGGAGTTAATTTTATATCATGTGAATACAAGCTTTTTTTAAATCTTAATCTAATTACTGTTGTTTACAAGCCGACGATGCAGGAGAAAGTGTAAAAAAAGAAGGTACCTTTTCAGATAATCTATGTTTTTCTTTTAAAACTGTAGATATTATGCTTTTAGATAGTACTAGCTTTTTCCCGTGACTTCGTTCAGATGGAATAGTGAATTTGGACAGCATTTGGAGTATTTCAAAATACTCCAAATGCTGCCCAAAGTCTTTAGACTAATAGCTATATAACAAAAAAGTTTCATCAAAATCCGTCCAGTAGTTTTTGCGTGAAAGCTGGACAACAGACAGACAGACAAAAATTGCAAAATGAATTTTTTTTGGCTTGTGTTACTCGTATGAAGACCCCAAGGGGTATTCTTTTAGTTTTTATTCAATGTACAGAACTGAACTCTTGTACAGTTTTATTATATGTATAGATTAATAACATCTCGTAAGGTGTGCACATTATTATTATTATTTATTTATTATCAGACATCGAGAGAAATATTCGCGGGCGCCGAGCGTGACGAGCGAGGTAGCGGAGACCGCGTACCCGGCCGTGCATCCCAACGAGGTGCCGTACACGCCCACCGGGCCGCTGCCCTTCGACCCCTACTACCAGCAAAGGTAAAAAAATAAAAATTAACGAAGTGACTTAAGCAAGGATGAGCGGAGGTGATGAGAAAACAAAAAAGCAATACAAACCAAGTATGTAGCTATAAATTGCGAAAAATATCTTAAATCAATAAAAGCACGGATTGCAAGTCCTTAGACCTACTAATATACAAAAAAAAAAGTAACATCACGCCTGTAATCCCAGAAGGGGTAGGCAGAGGAGTGTAGTACACCTCCAAATTTCATCAGTTACATTTAAGTCCCACAATGGAATAGGTGGTGAGCCTATTGCCACGCACCGAGCACACATCCAGACTGAGCCACTACTAGAAATTCTAAATTAGAAAAATCCAACAGTACCCAACCCGGGATTTGAACCCAGGACCTCTCGATCGGCAGTCGCGCTAGCAACCGCACGACCAACGACGCAGTCACAAATATAGATATATAAAAAAAACCAGCAGAGATAACATTAGTGCAAATCCTGTAATTTACTATATACATATACAAGATTTGAATGTGTCTCTTTCCATCCAATAAAGATGCCTAACGGGGTCTTCAGATAGCACTGCGTTCCAAATATTTCTATGCTTACCAACCTGACATGTATCTTGTATATACATCGCCGGTTTCATCAAACATGCTGTGACATTCCGAGTATACTTTCAGTTATGCGTACGGCTACAGCCCGGCGAGCTCCACGGGGGCGGGCGCGGGCCCGGGCTGGTGGTCGGACTGGAGGCATCACCACCCCTCGCATCACCATCCGCATGTGAGTTTTATAAGGATAATGGAAAATCATTTTAGTTATCCTCTGCAAAAAAATTTAATGCTTAAGTAAAACACACAATACCATTTAATATAGGGGGAATTGACTTGTTAATGGGCATTTTAAAATGGAAGAGAAAGTGATGAAATATGTGATTTGCGGTCGACTTCCAATGATTGAAAGCAATGAAACAACGATGAAGTATGATTTAGGCATGTTTCATACATAAAAACCAAGTGTCAAGGACTGTGCATGTGTAGTCCTATCGACATCTGCATTTACCCACGATGCATTGAAAACTTTTGTAATTATATGAAAAACTGCATCAACAGGTTTGAGTTACGACATTAAAGACGGGGAGCAAAATAAATTGTAATTTTTAAAAAAAAGTTACCGGAAGCTCTCTAGTCAAGTTTAGTTAACTTCTCATAATTTAATCACCCTGTTTTGTTATACTCCCTTTCAAATCACATTGGGTGTGTTTTTTGGTTTCTTGTAAATGTTGTAAATAATTCTTTATAAAATATGTTAATATGCAATTTACTAGCACCGATTAATTGTGGAATATTGGTATATAAAGTGTTGAATATTAACGTGTATGAAATCAACGTGATTTGAGTTAACAAGTTAAGGGAATTTGTATTAACACTACTACTTTTGAAATAGAAAAACTAGCATTTACTGTATGATGGTTTTTTCTACATAATTAAAACCTATTAATACAATAAAATAACAATGGCGTTTGTGGTTTGGATATTTCATTTAACTAATTCCATTTAAATAACATAACACTCGTCCCATATAGTTCATTTTTATAAATTTCCAAGCTCAACAATCTTAACACACAGTACTCAAACTGAGTACTGATATGTCAGTAAAATGTGCTTAACATATTGTTTGAAAAACGTAACATCACGCCTGTAATTCCCGAAGGGGTAGGCAGAGGAGTGTAGTACACCCCCACATTTCACCAGTTA
>DWUN01001536.1:0-16307 GCA_018249975.1 Passova gellias | reverse complement strand
ATATACATATATCCCTTTGGCAAACTCTGAGAAATTAGGACCATTGTATTTCGTGGTGTAGCTGCGTGATATGTAATTAAATAAGGAAATCTTACATTTACATTTGTGCTTTTCACAAATATTTTTCATTTCATGTCGGACAAGGCCAGTAGCCTAGAGAGCTCAGCGTTAGCCCCTACAACCGTCCTTCGGTTTCACAGTTTTTGTACACAATAAAATCAAAGGCTAGTACTAAAACGATATATTCATGTTTAACAACAATCGTAAATGGTATCGTGTTCTTATACGGACAAAATTAGTGCTTGATTGACCTTCAACTGTTCACATCAATTTCATTGGGATTGAGAAAAATAATATTTCAAATTTTGTTATAAAACGTTTGTGGGATTGTGTTTGGGACATATCCAAATTGATTACACGAAAATATCGTGGGATACATGTATATTGTCATGACAAAATATAACATATATAACATATAACAATATCTCACAAGATCGACATACATCGCCACAATATAAGTGTAAGCACAGAAAGATTACCAGGTAGGTATTATATTGATGCCCAAAAAAATCGCAAGTAAACGAAACGAGAGTTTTGTAGCGACATTACCGTTAAATAAATAATCCGTGTCAAACTAATATTCATGGAATCTTAAAATAATAATTTAACGTTTAAACAAACCGGATAGACATAAGCGAAAGTCTTTAAATACGTTATTGATTACAAGTTTCACAAATTCATCAATCATTGAGCATTGCTTTTTAACATAAAGCGAAATAATTGACAGACGATTAAGTATTCAAGTGTCAATTTGTATTTTAAAAAATATGAATGGTTTAAGATCAATTAATAAATGACTGTTAAACTCTGTGTATGACACGAGGACGACATAAAGACTTAAATATACATACAGTGGCGAAAGCGAGGTTCTTTTTTAATAAGAGGTTTTGAATTGACAGCTTTTATAATAAGGAATAAATGAATAATAGATTTATACAAAACGTCTGTTTTAACTATATGAGCGTAAAAAATACATTTTGAGGAACTGTTAAATGTTTACTTGTTAACTATTACATGTATACCTACCTATCTAAAATTTGTAAAAATATATGAAGATAGATATGAAATTCAAGTTAACCTTAATACCATCGCCGAGCGTAATAGTATCGTGTAGTTTGATACTCGTGCAAAGGGTTTGCCTTTTTTACGGCATTTTTCACCGGTGATAATCGGGCCTGGCACGGGTCGCTCTGTTTTGTCGATAAGGACCAAGTTTTTTGTGACACACGCACTCACGTATTCCATTCCGACGTAAATGTGTCAACGACGGAAAGCTTCAGTTACGTCCGATAAATAAGTTTATGTTTCGCAGGGAAAAGAGCGTCGGAGACTTTTAAACAATTACGACTGCGCTTGACTTTTTTTATGGTGGTGTTAAAAAAGAAATTACATTTCATTGTGATGAAATAATGCGTAGCCATGTAAAAAATTGCTCTTTATATTTCTTTTGATGTTGTCGAATTGCAAAAACCACGGTGAACACTAAAACGCAGCGTCAGACAAAAAAGAAACGTAAAGTGCGTAACGACATCCACTGCCTTTGTTATGTTTATGTTTATTTTGCCACCGTGTTCACCTGTTATATAACGGTTGTAGAAAGCACTTGGCACATTGGAGCGATTTGTAACAAAACGAATTCTTAGTTACATCACGACAAAGAGCTCGCGTAAAAACGTTCACGACTCGTATATTTGTTATGAGAACTTTTTTTTTTACAAAAAGCGCACAATTCAAATCAAGATACTCACGACTCCAACGGCTACTTCAAAATGGAATCTTGAATTGAAAGGTGCCGTCGGGACTGTTTGTTCAATCTAAATCAAGAATTTGAATAATAGACAGTTTGAGAATACGTTTATTAAAAGAATGTAGCTGTTTGAATATCGCATGAATCTTGGTTTGTATTAAATTGTCAGATTTGAAACTGTCAGTTACGCCGCATATTTATGTAAGCAGTAAACTGCGGAGCAATTAAACTACTCCTGCCCAAAAACACAGGAAAAGTGATATGGCTTAAGAACAACGCTGAATGCTGGTGCTTGTAATTTCTCATAAATTTCTGTGTGGCAAGAAATATATATTATATATTTTTGATCAGACAGATACGGCGTTTAACAAAAATAAATTTGCAGACTCTTTTATGCCCTTCAACAAATGATTTTAATAACAATTCCTTCGTGCTACATTACACGTCAACACTGTGACGTGGGATAAATTAAAATTATACGAAGATTAATTTATTCTATTATGATGCGGGTGTGGAAAGTGTACCGATCGATGGGTAGCAAAAAAAAGGGTACAATAACAAAATAAATGTTCCAATGTTGCTCAACAAAGAAACCTTAACAGATTCGGTTGACGAACGAAAACAAGAAGAAACGCTTTCAATTGTATGTGCGACGACGAAAATAACTACATCAAAATTCCTTCGCCTAAATGTTATACAGAAATGGTAATAGCATATTTGTCTAGAAATAACCATTTTTAAAAACATGTGGCGAACATATGCGGCCGGCGCGTGGCGGACAGGACGCGTCTTTCGTCTCCTGTGTTCTTCTGTAAATAAACAATCATAAGCGAGTAAGTACAAATATTTTTAATTGATTGTTTTCAAGTCATTTTCCCTTACCGACCGATCTTAAAGTTTGATCTTTACTACTGTAACTTGATGCCCACTGGGCCTCTCAACAAGCTTACTTCTCGATGGTACAACGTATGTAAGAAATATGAGACTAACTACACTGTAAATTATAATTACATTAAAGTTACTGCATGTACAAAGGAAGCAATGAATTCCTTTATATTTGTATTTCGTAATGTGCGCTAAGGTATCGAGCTAAAACATGATTGGAGTTAATGAAAATCTTGTCATTTCCTATATTATTTATAGTTAACGCATATTTGCATATATGGTAATGAATATTTATGTGCGTTCTAGACATGTCCCTGATATTCTGTAGCATGTGTTACTATTCGTACCCGAGCTCCATAAATAGAATATTATAACGTCTGTGCGTCTAGTTGGACGACTATTTCTGTTAAACTTCAATCGCCTATTAAACAAGCTAATCCTTAAAGCACTACACGGAAAATATTATCAAGCTTACATTTGTTGTTCCTGTATGTTTTCTTTTCTTATTTCTAAATATTTTATCTTACATCTATTTTAAGGCTATATCTATGGACCGAATTGTTTAATGTAACATACAAGCAACTAAACCCAGTAAGTACCATTTTATAATAGCTCAGCTTCTTTCTGTCGAATGATACTGAAAAGTCGGTTCATCAAATTGACAGGAAACGTGTGCGGAAGTAAAATGTCAATAAAAAATAACCTTAGCCCGTTTGACAGACAACCCGCCGACCTCCGCCCTCTTGAGACTTTCACCACATTGGACAGCGGTACATTATTGTACCGAAATTAGACTTTTTTACTGTGAGAATAACATTCGCACTTTTTTCACCATTCACGAGTGTCGAGTGGTTCGAGAGGCCTTATGAATATTAATTCTATACAGCTTAACTGCTATCACGTCTCAATCACGTCGGATTGTGCAAATCATCCATTAATCCACGGCGAGCGTACTGGACGAGCCACATGTGGTTGGCATGAGTCAATCTTAACGACGTATTGTACCAGTTTACTGCTCAAAATTCTCAATACTACTCGCAATATTAATTTATTAGTTTAATTTTTTAAAGATACATACTTTGAATGTAAAAAGAAAACTAAACAAGCTTCGAAAGTCGAAACTAAATTATGAGTATGTCGATTGCTTTATTAAGCACGAAAGCTCTATATGAACTTGGAGTAAATTATTATAGTTAATTTTTTATGGTATTATTAGCAAAAGTAGCAAGGCTTTTCTTGTTGAATTAAGATAGGCTATTGTAAAATTTATTAAGTGTATACAGAGTCTAAGAGATAGTAGTCCAATCAAACCATGACCGCTAGAATTATTTGCAGACAAGTAAACCGTTCTCTAAGTATTCGGTTCACATTTCTTGACCAGGGAACTAATCACGAACTCGACATTTAACCATCCATCGCGATTTCTCATGAAGATGCATTTAATGGTACCTTACGACTAATCGGATCTAGGTCGGGTTTGATTTTAGGGATAAAGGAAAAGGATTAAAAAATATGATGCAGAAATCAAGAACACAATATAAGTACATATTACGATAACAGCTTAAGCACAAGAGACACAACAACGGAAAATAAATAAATAACTTTATCAAAGACCGAAGATCTAAATGCATAAGTTAGAATATGACCTGGGAATAGACCCGGCAAAAGAGATATAAACGCATGATACTCTCGTAAGCATAAAGCATAAAGATCTTTGAAATACATGGTCTTTTGTCTATGGATAATTTGAGACGTCAATTAAGTATAATACCGTAGAGATTCATATATATATGTATAATACAATTATTATGTTATATGGTATTAGGTATATGTATAATACAATTATTCAAATGCCTACATTTAATTGAACAATTACAACAAAATAATTTAATTTTAAAATTTAAATTGTCGGCTACACTTTCCGTCTCGATTATTCACACAGTGGGAGTTTACATTAATCAAAATGGCAGTTGTCTATAGACTTTTACCTAATGAAGGTTCATAATTACTTCAGAGGCATTTATTTTTATCTTCATTACTGTATGCAAATATTTCAGTCACGTGGGAAACAGAGGAAAGCGAACAGTTAATAAGCGGTTTATTAGGTTCATTGACACAATAACATTGTCTATTGAAAAAAAAATACCGGTAATGAAATTGAGATACCTAATTCCCGTTAAAATTTTTTCAACATAAATGAATGTTATTAATTAGAAAAAAAATATTACATTGTTATTCATATTGTTGCACAGAGTAGTTTTTATAAAATCGCTAGCAGTACCCAGACATAAGTCAGTCAAGAAGAAATACTGCGCTGATAACAGTGCGGACTGTTTTTCAATTAATGCCAGCTGGTTTTGTTGACTTAATGGAAGGATGTCAGGTTAGATTAGAATATAGTGGAGAACGGCCGAGTCGTTTATTAGAAACTCTAATTACGGCATTGGTTCGATTGAAGATAATTGACGGATAGATAGATATTGACAGATAAGTGACGGTTTTCTCGCAGCATTACAGTTTCACGGCTGGGTAACTTTATTGGCCATTACAGACATGCGATGCATTTGTTAAAACGTCTCTGATTAAACACATCAAATAAATAAAATTGATATGTGTTGCTTTAACTAAGATAAGACAATTCACTTGTTTTTTTTTACTATTATGTGAAGATAGATCCAAGTTGAGGAGACGGCAGTGTCGTGTGGCTTATGTTAGCGTTAGTCAATTGGGTTCGTATTAATTTAGTATGAAGGTAGCTTTTTTCAAATTTTGAAATAGGCTGGCATGATCTACGGTGTAGCATGCTTGCCCAGTAAATGCCTATTCACTTTACGTTTAAAAAGCCCCCATAATTAATATGCGTTTAGGATCCTTTTCATTTAGGATCGATACTTATCAAAGTTCGTCACAGTCTCGCTGCTAGTCTTGAGTACTGAGATAGTGACCTCTAGATACATATGGGCAGATTGTGGATTTCATTTCATTCGATAATCGAATTTAGAACAATAAACCTTAAAAAAATAAAATCGATTTTAATATCGTCGTCGTGCAACTGTCGGATCCATTATAATAAATATTGTCGCTGAATAGATGAATTAGTTACAAACATTCCCGTTAAGGAAAAGGTGGCGTTGCGATACGTAATGAGGTCAATAGTATTTCAACGGACGGTTCAACCGTATATCACTTTCCACTGAAAACATTAACAAGCGAAATGCATTATCGGAACGTCATATAAAACACCGGGCAAAATAAACAATGCCTTGTTATCTCGGACACGACTCTTTGATCTCGTTTTTCTGTGAAGCAGACAAAAACACGGAAGTGGAAACACCGTAGTAGGTACCGGCGCACTTACTTAATCATAATCCATTGGAAACGTGATTCCGCAATGATTCGCCATTAAAAATTATAGCAGACGTGTATCATAAATCTACGGCGCTGTCTTGGACCACCATTTATAGCTTTCTGGTTGACTTTCGACCGGGCGGCGTGCGTTCGCCGTCCGCGTCATGCGTCAATGCGTCAATAACATTTGACATACGACTTTAAAGCGTCCAGTGCGCAAGCTATTCATGTAACGACTACGCACCGCGACACAAGCAACTACACGCTGACCCACCGTAGTTCGTAGAAGCTACGATCCCTTTACATGCCAACTTTAACAATAAAAAATCTCTTATTAAATTCGTTAAAACAGTGATCCTACAATTAGAGGCCATTTGATAAAGATTAGTCTATCCCCTTGAATTGTTTATAATATGAGATAATTATTACGCTTTTGAAGTTTTTAGAGACACAAAGCACAATGGTAGGCCGCGATCGCAAGCCGCGCGCCTGAAATGCAACCATTAGCGATATTACTAATGGTTTCAAGTCAGTGCCGCGACCTAATCTTTCAGGGAAGGCAACGCAACGCTTTTATCCGCCGTTGTGTTACATTACATGTATACATATAGGTACGGTATCGCACGCAAAGATGGTTATTGAAATTTCACTTGTAGTAATCTCGCTTCAAAAACAATCGTAACATATTACGAGTACATATTATTACCATTACATATTATCATTATTATTATTATTACCATTACGCCAGGTCCCTTACGAGGTAGGCACAGAATACTGAATACCAAATATCTCACAAATTTGACGTAATTCTTCTACATTCATTTATAAATACGTGCAGGTATCAGAGACTTAAATCCTCCATCCACCAACCTCAATATTACTCAAATCTACGAATTTCAAGATTTTCAATTAGCTTCTCATTTTAAGTTACATTGTAAGCAAATGTATAGTAAAAATTCTTAGTGCTTCTTGTTCAATAAAGTATTATTGACGTAAATATTACAAATATTACCTAATCTAAGATTTCGTTGACGCGATTCTGACAGATCAGTGAGAAATAAGAATTCATAGGTAATTGTTGTAATGGATGAAGTAAAGAATTGGTACAGTAGACCCATTATTTTTTATTTATGTTGGCGTAGGGTTAGCAGAGATATTGCAGACGTTGATATACTTTATATTAGTGTTTTTCTATGAGAATCGGTTAACTGATTATGAACACTCAAGCGAAAATTCAAATTATTGCATTAGCTCGTCTTAAAACATAAAGTCGTGGTAATAATACTCCTTTTACACCCAGTTTATAGCTTACTATAATAAACATGCATAAAATTTGATGTTCAATATTAATAACGAACGACTCCATCGCGCACGCACCCTTACTTACGTTTAATGACCGATGAAACTGCATGTAAATCGCGTTAGATGTTAATAACGTACACTTTAAGGTCATAATAAGACAGTTATCTGTGAGAATACACCTAATGTTAATAAACATTTCTTAACGTGTCGAAATCCGTAGAATGTAAACGAAACATAAAATGGTTAAGGCACGTTCACCAGCAAAAGTGCAAAGTAAAAAAAAATTGTTTACCGCCGTGTATCATCTACATATATATGTCCGGAAATTTCGAATGTGAACTCACCAGGAAAAGTAATACTAATTAATTTAAATGTGTATTAATTATGATAATAATAATGTTATCCAATGCAACTAACTGAATATTGCAACCTAATCAATCATACCACTCGAACATAAGATCTGTTGATTTCATTAACCCGCTCATCGCCTCGAAGCCGCTCGGTATGACTGCAGTGAAAGTGTCTTAGCTTAATTCATTCACTCATCGAGCGTTAATGTTATGCAAAGTCATGTAAGTGTATCAAAACAAAAAACCTGGCCAACATGACTGAGACCCGTATTCTTGAATGATATTTACATACACACATAGATACGTACATACATAACATCACGCCAGGTCCCTAGCGGGGTAGGCAGAATGTACCGAGTGCCAAATATCTCTGTCCTTGCAAACCTGACGCGCTTCGTCTATATTCATCACTCTCTTCATGCATACACGCCGGTTATTAACATAAAGATATATATATAACTTACTATAGAAACTAATCCATCCAGGACAAATATTTGCGTTATGAATGTTTGTTTTGTGTCTAACATTAAATATAACCTAATACACTCAAATTACATATGTGTTAGTCGCGTTAAAAATATTGTATTGATAAACGCTTTACATTCATACACTCCATCATTTCCCCGGAGATGCGGCGTGAAAGCGGAACATCCGTTGCGGACGCACCCCGGGGAGCAGTGTCTACTAAAGGCACGATCGCACCGTGATTATTGATGACGATAACATAATAAAATTCATATTTCATGCCCTGCTGTATCCAGTCGATAACATATAGTTTATCTATAAACGCTTTTTATAAGTGTACGAAGCTTACGATCGATATTTTCTTTCATATCAACTTGCATATGGACTAGGTATTTAAAGTTCCATACTGTGTTGTCTACTTTGCATGAATGAAGGTAGATAGGCAGTAGGTATATATGTTCATGGAACCAGGTAGTACAACGACTTGATTCATTATAGAAGGCTAGAAGTATTGTAATAAGGAATATAGCATAACGTATAGACAGGATGACAATTGGAACGGAATGTTCAATGTATTGGTAGCTAAGTGTACTAAGGAATTAATCAACGTTCTCCAGATTGGTTACAGATCATTGAGTAGAAATTACACGAACAACACGGCCGGCTGAACGTCGCTAAATGAATCCTGACATGCGTGAAATATCTCACCTTTCGCTAATAAATCTGGCGCATTTTCTAAAGCGATCGAACGCCGCTTCGTGTGGCCGGATCGCGGGCGTGTCGCGGCGAGAAGATAAGCCTTTTAATTAACTTTTCGTAATTTATATCTTTATTACGCGCGGAGCCAATAGAGGATCGTGATTGCGAATGAACGGTACATCGATTTAACCCGCTAGATGGCACTAAACAAAGTTTATTCAAACATAAAACGTCTATTATTGTTGACGTTTTCACACGAATTTTATACTTTACAGTTCCTCTATGTTCTCTAAGGTCTATAAAAAGTCTGCCAACCCGCATTTGGCCAGCGCGACCTTTGGCCTTGATGCTTTCCGTTCTTAGAGACTTCCGTAACCAACAGTCGATTATTAAAAGGCTTGATCAAATGCACACGCGAAAACCTCTTGATATCAAAGAGTTCACATCAAGAGAGCACACATTTGCGTGTACAACAATAACCTTTACTAATTGCTCTCAGCGTATCTCTGAACATATTCATTTCTTTTCTATTTCTTATTATTATTGGTTGTATAAATACCAAACAGGCTTTCAAAGTAATCCTGAAGTTATTTCTTGACTACATAGAATTGTATCTGTGATCTTAAAAAAAAAATAGTTTGACCAGAAATCAGTTCAGCGCGCGTTATTACCCTTACGATCACTAAAACAATCTTGAACATTGAGATTCAAGTGTAATATTTTTTCGCATTTATACGCGAAATTATTATTAGTTAATTCTAATTGTCAGTTTAATTTATCTGTGCTTTCGGATTCGTTCAAAGCACATAATTATTAGTACCACCTTAGGGGTTGCAAGTGCTATAATTGTAAGCAATGATGACCACTTACTATCAAATAGGCGTTAATCGGTGACACTTTCGTTATTAAAAAGAAACAAACGAGTTGTGTATTAGCGTGACACTGTATAATTCAAATAATAACAATACATGTACTGATGCTTAGTATTACTATTAGTAACGAATGTAGGCAGCAACCAATTTTCAAATGACATCACGTTACGAGCACCGCGCACCCTGTCGGCCAGCCGCCCGCTACGCCGCCGCCGCCGAGACATTACCCTGCACTTGTATCTATTAATCATGTAACTGGCAATAATTTTAGTTACGGACGCGCCACCTACTGGTACTTACTATGAAAACCGGTCCGACTAGTCCATGTTTATAAATACTCAAGTGCAATCTTGTAAACATTAATGAAAAATTTACCTAAGCCATAAACATTAGATAAGAAATGTTAACGTCAAACAAATTGATTATGATTAGTAGTGATTGCGAGCTGCATCTTAAAAATGTACTTACAAATCAGAGACACCCGTGTGTAGCGACAAAACGATTTATCATCTCAGCTATCGTAAATACACCCACCGATAGCAACGGTGATAACAAATGCCATGCCATATGAAATTTATCTCAAACATACTTGGCCGAATTTGTGGAACGTTACGAACTGACATTTTTGAAGCTTCTAAAATCCAACTACAACATCGCTACAATAAGTTCCCCAATATATGTATTTGAAACTAAAAGTTTATCGTCACACATGTAAGCGGCTAACGCTAAGTATTATATTTAGATATAAATTACCGAACTTCCCTTTACCCGTGAATTCTACTCGAATATAAATTCGGACCTGAATCTTCATAGTAATAGCCATATAATGATACAGTAAAAACTTTTAACTTTTGACCTATGGTATCAAATGAGAATCACAAGTTAATTTAAACTAAGAATTTCTACGTTCCCTCGACGGGCAGAGACTACTACTTTTCTACATGTCAAATCGAATTATGGCCTGACCGCAAAATTGTCAGTCCGCGGTCACCGTCGGCAGCAGTCGCGTGACACTGGAGCCCCGATGCCGGCCCGCAGCCATTTACATTCATCGAAATAATTTCATACCTACGTCTGCGGTCGAATTCGCTATTAATGCAATGGCAACAATGAAATCAGGACGTATTGCTATACATGCATGTGTGTGACATGTGTGACATTCAATACTAAATAGAGACACTGCACTGACTAGATTAAATTAAAATTATTTAAGATTTTTAAATAGTTGTCAATTTTGTTTCATTTTCTACATATACATATATAAAAATACATGTCCTGACTGATTGGAAACAAGAGATTTGATCAGTGGATTCCTTGGATTTTTTTTTTTACATCGCACTATGAACATAAATCAAATGTAGTTAAATATATAATTACTGAATCATAAGCAGTAACGGGATGTGGTCAGCCTTAAGTAACGGTGCCAGTCGTGAGGGCGGTATCGGCAGATAGCACGCGCGTCGAGCGGCGGGTCGCGTCTGCCGCCCGCCCCAATTAAACCGCGGTGCGATACGTCGCTCGAGATACGCGATGACCATTGCATTGACTCTTATCTCCTCGGCTGCTGTACCGGCTCATTTATCTGTGAAGCGTCTAGGATACGTATTCTACAATCGGACGAGACCGTTGTTAGATTATTAGAACGGACGCAAATTAGACGTTGCAGCTTATAGATAGATATGTATCAATATGCAACCTTAAAAGGACGCCCATGTAGATCTCCAAGGTTGAAAGTGCAATAGTATCGATGATGAGCCCGCAACTCTAAACACGCACTTCTTCTACGTACTCTTTGTTTCATTTTGCATCCGTAACAAATGCCAAGATCATCTAAATCATTTTTATATGTAGTACAACTTAAGTATCAATATAGGTCAATAGCTACCATAGCTATATTTCTTATTTATTATTGATACATGAGTATGTCTATCATATACCAATAATAAGTTATAAATATGGCTATATAAATCACTTCCACTATGAGAGGAGACCCGGTCCAGTAGCGGACCAACACAAAGGGTCGAAAAAATAAATGAGTATGTAGTGATAGTAACAAGTTCTTACGGGCAAGACTTGCGTTTACCCGGATTTTAGATGAAACCGGCTCCCGACTCGCGTGTACTAGTGGGAAATTATCCAATTAATAGTATACCCACACCGACGATGATCGATAATGACGAATTGCCGTGAAATTACGCTCGATAACCGTCTCGTGCGCAAGTATGCCAATTACGACAGGGCGATGCGGATTAGTGCGTAGCATTAGATGCTCGATTGCTCGCAGATTGTATGCGATTTGCAGTCGTTGTTTCCACACATATTTTATAAACATCTTGAAAATATCGCACGCTCTACAGCGATTAATGTAATATTTTTCCTATTGTTTCGTATTGATATACTATTGATGATTTCAGTAAACAAATTATAAAGGATCATAATCAGAAATGTTTGTTACACATTAAAAGATAAAAAACGTAATTTGTTATCGAAATACAAAGAACAATTAAAAACAGAATTTAAAATATTGAACACAGAACCGTTTAGTATAGGACATGCCCTACATACATATATATTATGTATATTCCAATAGCATAACAGTACCTTCACTTCTTCTAAACGATTCTACCTGAATAATAATCGACTATAAGAATACATTATGCATTTATTGATGCGATTCGTAGTACCTATGTATTTGACTTTATGGGACGCAAAGGTGATTACAGGTAAATGTGGAACAAAACGAAATTATGATATTTGTACGGCGGCTAAACCAAGAAGGAAAAATGCGTCTGCTATATTCATTTAATATAAACATTAATTAACAAACAGGAATAACGACAGGAATAATGATAAAGCAGTAAAACAATTACAAACAATAAACAAGTATTTACCGTATTTACATTACAGATTGAAAAATATATAGTGTATTATATAAATGTATCGCATTATGGATAGTTTCAACACTATAAATGGAATCTGTAGTTTCAGGATCTTACGCAGCCGTGCTAAAACCGTGGACAGATTTCATTAGCAACTGATAGTGTAGGGCTGTCACTGGTCCGTCATTGCCGGGGGAAGTCGCTATAGGGATGTAGTTTTTAGTAACTTTTGAACATACTGCAATTTTATTCTTATATACTGTATTCATCGATTTTCTAGTATTTCCTTATGTTTCAGCGATATCTAAAACTATGAAACATTGAATATAATACTGTTGTACCTACTATGACCACTACAACTAGTATTAAGTATGTGATGCTGTATGGTACTATACATATTATCTAGAATAATATCATTGTCCTTTTTATCGCTTATCGTATGTAGATATTGCGAAATGTTCATTTCACAGTTACGGCATCGATTTTCCACATTATAAGATTTTCCAAACGCCAACCCTAGTTTCAGCTGGCAGATGCTTCATCTAAAATTACATGACGGAGAAAATATCACGCACCAACTGCCGCTCAGGATATAAAGAACATATTTCGAGAGTACACTATAAATAATGGGAAGGTCAATGACACCGGTGCATCATAAAACTTGGAGGCGATTGAAGTCTTAATAGTCGCTTTCAACACCTGGCTCTTGGATCTCGAGTACCGATCGGACTCGGATATCTTGAAGAGATACGGAGAGGTTCGTATGAAATTCATGCACATGTACTACCTAAATGTTAAGAAACATTTAAACCTATATAAATAGGAAAATAGAATTTATTATATATATAGAGAAGGATTTTATTACTCATATTTTAATAGCTTTGCCTGCGGCTTCGCCCGCGTGGAAATCAGTGTGTCACGAATATTTTTTTTATCTTTCGTAAAAAAAAACATCTTAAAAGTATCCCATGTTACTTGTAATACCTCCAAGAATATGTGTACAAAGTTTCATGATGATCGATTAAGTAGTTTTTGCGTGAAAGCGTAACAAACAAAAACTTACATTCACATTTATAATATCAGTAGGGGTGACCAATTTATTGTTTCATAGCTCGGTAGTAGAGTAACTACGATAAGACAAGTTACCTATTATGCTGAAAATTTAAATCCGGACAGACGTTTTTAAAAGGAAGTTATCATAGATCCCTATGAAAAAATGATTTGTGCAATAACAGCGTTATTACAGTATAATCAACGAATATCCCACTTGGGAAATAAAACTGTCCCCAGATTGTCCCATACGTAACTTTACGCGTTGGTGCCGATGTATTGGGCAAACCTAGACCGTTCATAATCCGTTTCGTATGCAGAACTATATCTTATACGTATTGCATTATTTTGCATCGCTTAACCGCCGCACTTTCAAACGGTTATTTAACTGGACTCCTTGGGGAATATGAGCGGTGCGCATTACAATTGATCGTTTGTTTTCAATAATAATATCTAGAGGCGGCTACTGTTACGTACGTTTCGGTCACGTATCAATTGCATCCTTTACATGAAATAACGGGATGTTTTATGGGTCGTTGTTATACTGGATCAGTGGCAGGCTATTCGGGTCACGCGTGGATGCCCTTTCACTTATTGTTCGGTACCGCGAAATGCTCGCAAGGCACTCGGTCATTCGACATTAGATTCGTCGGTTTGACTGAAAATCGATGCGTACAAGAATACTAATCGACATTCGTGCCTACTATCGGCCGATGATCGTAGGACATGATAAGATCCATTTATAACGCACAAGAAACATAAGTGATGGAAAACACGATATGGCTCGTACGCTACTACTAATATCTTAAATTGTTCCAAATGACAATCAGCGTAGATTTTAAACTGAAACATTTCGAATAATATTAATATAATATGAAAGTTCAATGAAAATAACAGCCTAACAAATACAATATAGAAACTAAGTAATATAATATACTAACTTAAACTCTTATTAAAAACTAAAACTAATTGGAACGTTTGCCAGTAATATTCCCATTTCTAATCATGTTCATTGTTTGTTGGAGAATTTTATGAGCTATTTGTTACTACTGCCTCCTGCTTGTTATCGTTTTCATATAAACAATCGATTAATTCGGTATCGGTAACCTGTTATTATCGGTTTGAAAACAGCCACTCTTCATATAGATTAGGCTTTCATTCAATCTTTCACATACACTTGACTGCGTACGACACAATGTCAATGAACTTTATGCTATTGACAGTGACGTTTAATATTTAGAGAAGGATTACAATGGGTGTACGTACAATGTTTTGTAATGTACCCACATTTCCCATCATGAGTGGTATAATTATTGTGTTATTCGTGAAATAGATACTGCGCAGTCAACAATTAACAATAATACTATACAATTACTAAGTACTTACAATGTTTGAATACAACGATTCACAATGTTGAAATAATAATACGTATTTCGACAGGAACAAATTAAATGGACGGATCGATGTAAAACGAGAAAATGTGTCTAGGCGAGTCCGTTAACACACATCTAAATTTAATCTTTATTATATGTCTATCCGGGAATGAACCCGGAACTGTTGCGCCAAACGGTTCGTCAGTTTTAATAGCAGCATACGCTTTGAACAAATAAATCAGTGCGACCTATTAAACGAAATGAGACAGGACACGAAATTACGAGCAACGCAAACCATAAACCCACCCCGTTTATTTATCCGCCGTTCTGACGCATGTTACACGCGAACGTATTTCCCAAAATGTGGGCCAACCGATTTTGCATACGCGACTAGAATATTAACAATGCATTTTATATTACGATTTAATATTTACCGCGTTTCTGATTTTAACATCGACACTCGTGTATCAATTCAGGCATTATGAAACGCGTAGATACCTAGGTACCTTTGTAGATTTTTATATGATAGCTTAGCCCGCCACAACCTCGAATAATATAAACACACCCTAAAATGTTTTTATTAAATATATTTGTTCGCTGTTTAAGCAATAAATAACGAATATATTTTAATGAAACTTGATTTGGTGATGCTATATGGCGAAAGACAAATACTAGAGACAGTAATGTCAAGTTACAAGATATCGCGTACATTGCAATAGTAATGAAATTTTACTTAAACTAATTGGATCTTAATTATCAAGAAAATAATAATAATTCTTTTGTGCCATATCTAACATCGAAAGTTGCTACACATTGATTGTAACTCAACATGGAACATTAGCTACTTGCACTGTTAGCTTACTTGAGAAATTTTACATAGAGAAACCAAACCACATATCTCATAGATTGAAGTTAAGCTAATATTAGACACTAGACAGCAACTAGCTGAGATTAACAACTGAACAGGAGTGCTAGTAGTCACATTCCGCATCGCAACTAGTGTGTCAGGTCCATTATCTGATGATATGCCAATACCGGCGCGACTTATATACCGACAACAATGTTACTTGACAACGTTTGTCGCAAGAATCGCGCATGAATAGACGCTTCAACGAGATCTTCACACACATTACTCTACACAATGGACTCTAGATCGGGCCGGACGATACGCGCAATAGTTATTATTATTATTGAATATCAATTTAAATAGTGGAATAGGTCGGTCGCGAGTATGAGTGGAAACTTTAAAAATAATAAATCAATATAAAGTTATTAGT
>DWUN01001535.1:0-16308 GCA_018249975.1 Passova gellias | reverse complement strand
ACACACACACACACACACACACACACACACACACACACACACACACACACACACACACACACACACACACACACACCAAGTGTGTTCTTCCCCTTTAATCAGTAACCAACACCGCAAAATAATAATTTTGCATTTTCTAATAGTCGGCTGGAAATCAAAATCAAATGTTTATTAAACGTCCTGTATAATATTTACATCAACATTTTTTATTGTTTATACAACTTATTTGTGAATAATTTACTTTAAAAAACATTAAATAGGCAAGGCTAACCACTTTACTTATGTAAAAGTAAAATAATTTAAATGTTGTGACGTCGATGTTGTGAGTAGTAATGGTGACCTGTAACCTGTGGAAAAATAATCATTTTGTTGTGACAACTTTCCAGTTTACGGCAAGTGGCATTGACAACACGGAGATTTGGTTGGAAATTTCACTCTACCGATGCTTCTTACATATTACTGTTAATATTACAAGCCGTTAATGAATATTGAGCTATTGAAAATAATTTTTACATGTTTTGCATTTTATTTTTGTTCGCATATTTTCATCTTAGTATTCTCATAATGTAATTCTTACATATTTTTCAAACTTCCCTCTTTTCATTTCTCATTACATTAGAAGCTTGCGTAGTATTACTTTGTACGAACGATACATGAATGAAATACATAATGTGGGTAGTTAATCAGTATCGACCCTGTTGACGGTTTATTGGTAATATTTTTATACCTTTAACATAACTAGTACGTATGCTTACTTTTGTTGCAAGTTACAACTCTATTTCCTATGAAATTTTATAAGCTTAATGGTGATGATGGAAAAGGTATGGTAGTAGACAACCGGTGTATGGTATGGTATTAGTTACCCCTCGAGTACCATTTGCCAATAAAATTTGGATGGAGTTGTTTAAAATTACTAGAATATTTGGATTTATTGAAAAAATATATCACACTGAGAAAATTCAGAATAATGAGCGAATTTTATAAAATGTTGAACAATGAGATTGGCATTACTTGTGATTGCGTAAATCGCATGTTATTTTATAATCGGCTTACGGATGACGAGATTAATCTTGCCGATCTCGCACTATTAATAATAAATAGTATACATGAATATGCATCGAGTAGTCCATACGGCTTGTTACATTTTTTACAAATAACAGAAATATTATATTCCAAATGGCATTGAGATATACGGTACTCGAGAGGCCCCGACCCCGCATGCGTAACGCGTAGTATGGTTCAGTGGGCGCGCACTCGACGTGGGACCCGCGCCGCCACCACTACGAGCGCGTGCGCCGCGCGCGCCCGCACCGCGCCGCCTCCGGCGACAGCATCTCCACAGGTACCGCCGGTTACCTTGGCCGTGCACCTCGCTCGCAGCGCCCACCCACTGGATCCGAACACAACGGAACTGTTTAATCTTATGTGTATCTTCACTCGTAATAAATTCTAGCACCTTGAATTGAGTAATACACATAATAAACACTTTTTGACATTTACACTGTCATTTCCTATGAAAGAATCTAACTGAATTACAATATGTTACAAAAGTAACCAATATGTTGGTAATTTACACACTCGAGCGAGGTTCATAGTTAATTTAATTGGGCTTAATCATGAGGTTCTGGACATGAGGCTGGACACTCCTGTGTGAGGGCATGTTTTTTTACATCTTATTTAGAAATTGGAAAAGATTGCAATATAGGTATGTTATGCAATAACACCCACAAAATGCGCGTTAAAAATTCTACCTATTTGTGTATACATACAGGTACTATTAAACACATCGTTAAAAATAACAGTAGGTAGGTTTTTATTTATACCTATTAAAAATTGCTCCAATAGTCTCATGGCTGGATCTGGCGCTTTTGGCTCGGTATTAATTAAATAATGTGTAGGAGACACGCACGATAAAATATAAGTTAACATTATAAAAGTCTAGATTGATTGTGAGTTTTCAATTCATTTATCATTAATTTATACCGGTATTTAACCATAATAATATAGGAATGAATATTGGCTATCATAATCACTAATATGTCTATAAGATCAATCTAGACTCGTATGTGTGTTACTTATTACTAACTTTGTCTCGTTATAACATACAAAGAAGTAAAGCTATCTAGAAGCGTGACTGCGTCCAGAATGTGTGGGTTACGACCAAACTTCGTAAGTATTTTAATCACTGTTCATGCATTCATACTATAGCGCTAATGCTTTATGACTAATCTCAGTTCTTTTGTTTGCGTACTTAAGTTTTTTTTATTTGCATATGTATTTTTTCTTGTGTGTCAATATATAAATATCAATGTAAGTATTTTGCATTAGGTACCTAATAATAAAATTGTGAATGCCAAAACATGTCCTTATTGCAATAAAATGTCTAGATTTAACGACAGTATATATTATACATTTTTCGTACCTCTTCCCGCTTACGAGTTTGATAACTTTTTAATCTATTCGTATTTCCATTTCATATTTAATATAAATCTGTCCTATTAATGTTGCTTTTCTTTGGTTTTCTATTTCGTGGTATCTCTTGCGGCGTCAGATTATTATCAACGTCTGGCTATTTACAGAATAATGTTAATGTCGGAATCAATAGGTGTGTATCGTTATCAAGAGTACTGGCTGGTGTTCGCAGGCATGGAGGACGAGATTTGCCCCTACGCCACGTTCCACCTGTTAGGCTTCCGCGAAGAAATGGACCCCAGCAAGGCTCTGGCCTTCCCGCACCACCACCCCGCCCACGCCGGCACTCTCGCCCACCCACACCCGCACCACCCTGCCCACTCGCGCGCTGGATCTCAAAGCATGGTAAGTAAGGATATAATTTTATTTAGCTAAACGTATACTTCTGCTCAATAAGACTATTTAAGTGTACTGTGTAAATGCGATCAAAATGCACTGTATTCCATAACAGTAGTGACTTTGTTTCCGTCAGCCCCGTGCTAACAGCCGCTACGCCCGCAAGAACTCTCAAGGAGGACAGAGCGCCATTTACTCCACCGCTCCCGAGTACGACGACCCCGCCACCTGCGCCGAAGAAGACCAATACGTATGCCTTAATCGTTTTAGAACCTACAAATACAATTTTAGTACAATCTTCGAAAACAAAAATCAATAAAACAAAATCAAGAAATATACGATGCCTATAAATTATTTTATATACTCGTAGATCGACATTGACAAAGATGTCGTCAGTTACAACACAAATAGCAATTTAGTACCATTTCAGTTTTTCCCTTCAGCACTGTCAATTTCCAAGCAAGTACTCGTACATATAACATTCGGTTAGCAAATGTTGGCAAGTGTTTCTAACGTTGTATTGTGTCAGCGCGCCCGATACTCTCGCCCGATGTACGCTTGCGGCCCCGAGTACGACGAGCCCGCGTGCTGCCAGCCCGAGGACGAGCAGTACACCGGCGCCTACGGCACTCCCTACTCCGACCACTACGGATCTCGCCCCAGCATTGGTAACTATGCTACAGTAGCCACAGTCCAGCTTCAGCCACTACATACACAGTTCTCTATGGCCTGCACTCATGTGTCGTTATTACTTTTAATGTGAACAGACATACACTTGAGTGGTTTATATAAATAAAAAGAAAATCCTCATACTGGATCACGAAGACTTGCCTAGTGTAGTAATGTACTTACTTACAGGCAATTAAAAGTGTTTTTTGATTACTACCAATAGGTACCTACTTCAATTATTCTTGCATTATGATATCGAACGGATCTGACGCTACACACATGGGAGATTTAATACTGAATTTTACATTATATGTCATGATTTACGCTATTAATTACAAACAAATATCCTTTTGGTAATCCAGTATTATTTATCAGCGTGTACCTAAGTCATATACATAAATGTCTACTACTAGTATATCGCCTTACCATACCATATGTGAAGATCTTTAAACAATAAATGATTTAAATCTCAAAACAAACAAAACCAAACCAAAGTACTCCTGACTTAAGATTTCAGCGTGCTTTATGTGTTAACGTTAATCAGGAACTCGCAAGTGCGGCAGCTCCCCCGAGCCCCCGCCGCCGCCGCCCCGCAACGCCAACACCGACAACAACTGCTCCTCCTCCTTCAACGAGAGCAAGGACTCCAACGAGATCTCCGAAGCCGAGTGCGACCAGCCGCGCAACTACCCTGGTACGCTACATGGAGCTAATAACACCAATTGTGCTTATTGAGAACCCAACTTTCAACTGCGGCAACACGCAAAGTAAGACTGCTTCCGCTGATAGATATTGATACTCGAGGCCTTCAGATTTCATCGACGTGGGTAGCAACGCAACTGACCTCATTGAAGACATCGGTCTTATTAATGGACTAAGACGGCAGTGACCACGTATTACATATTCATTCAATAACATGTATCTTATATGAAACGAAATTTATTAAATATAGTTTCATGTTGCCGATACCCTGGTCCTACGCAATCCCACTTTTTGCGCAAAGCGATGACCCTAGAAAACTTAACGTGGTCTGTTAGTAAAACTAAAAAATAGAAAACTGAGTGCTTTTAACAGGAACACTGCCCTCGACTGATAAAACAAACATTACTTTGTAATTAACTTTTTTATGTCACTCGAAATCAAAAATTACCATATTTAATGTAGATGTGTAATGAAAATTTGTCGAATTACGTTTAAAATTAATCAAATAATTGGTCCATGCGCACTTGGGCGTCACCTGAACAGAAGACGGTAAAACAATTTTAAATCAATAGTTTTTAATTTGTTAATAATTACCTAATATTTGTGACTCACAGCATGCAACATTTGTCTCCGTTATAACAAGTGAAAATGTTATAAGCTTTTAGAAATTCTGGCAATTGGCTTTATACTTTTCGTTTCAAAATTGTTTTAATATTTTTTTTTGTCCATTACTAGTTTATTATTTGGCGAATGTATAATCTCCACTGAAAATATAGTTTACCAATTGTAATGTATAAAATAACGTCATGCTAATTTTGCCAAGTGATAAACTTAGGTAAAGGGATTTTCAGATTTCTTTAATATAATATTAAAGTGGATTATGCGTAGACGTGATTGTGTTAACTTTCGAGATCTCTATTTGGAACTGTAGATAATGTACTCAGTAGGTACATGTTTTTTTTAGGATTGTTCGGACAATACCCACCATATGTCACAAGCGAGGCACACAACGTGAAGTACAAAAACGTAATACGAACGTAACGAATTCATTACTTCGCTACACAGTATGAGTAATAAAATAAACGGCATAATTACTCAATACTTAATACTTCTCGTCTGCTTATAATTATGAATATATATAAAATAATATTCCTACAATTCCATAGCACTTTCTAGGTATACCCAGAGTTAAAAGGTGGGTCATATTTAGTTGTACCGAAAGCAAGTTATACTCGAAAGCTAAGGGAATCTAAGAGTATTTCAGTGAGTATTGTCCGAAACGTCCGTGTAGTAGGCGGCTCCGGGTGACGTGTCTAGTGTAGAGCGCGTCGTGACTTGTATGTTGTTGCAGTCAGGGCCCACACTGCCAAGGACGGCTTGCACAGCGAAGAAATGAGAAAACTTATCGACAGGTCAGTCCAATCAGACCTACCACACTATCACTTACATTAGATATTACCTACACTGCATTTGTTACCAATATGTTATGTTAATAATATTTTAATCGAATGATATTAAGTACTATAATATATAAGTACACATTTAGAACATAGCATATTATTTCTGGAGTATCCTTATTTGAATATTACGTAGGTATATAATAGTTAATTTACAGGATTATCTATGTAAAGATATGATAATACAATTACTTAATCAATTTTATGTAACAGTAACAGTTTCTCAGTATTTTCACAATAATCATGCAAGTATGTAAAACAAAACTTATTTTGAGTTACATAGATGTATTCAAGTATACACATACCTACTAACTATGCCGACTCCTTGTGTGTGCATCAGAAAATGTAATATGTATGTATATTATTAGATTTTAACTATGTTGAACTCTAGTATTGCCGGTAACAAGCATGTGTTATGTTCTGCATCCGTGATCTACAGGAAACAGTAAGTCAAAGTATGTCGACAATGAGTATTTACTGCTGAATGTTCTTTCGTTTTGCCTGAACTATCATTTGTGTTATTAATATTTTGTGGCTAACACTTTTATTCATTAGTGCACTAAGGTACATTTGTTTTGCTGCAATTAAAAAAATATACGTATTTTAAACAACAATATAATGAAGGTACAAAGTTGTCGTAAATTTAAAAATATGTTTGTCAACCCTTCTCCCTTCATATAGTTGCAGGATGTATATTGACGTACCTACCTACTCGCTTTTTAGCAAAAATATATATCCACTACATATAAGTATGTAGTCAATAGCGTTTAGATTAGTCAATGAGAAAGTTATCGATGACAAACTATTGTTAAGCAAATAAAACTTATCGATTACGAAAAGTAAAATTTAAATCATCGATAATTTTTTGGCAAACCCCCAATAGCCGTTTCGCTACTCTTTTGCAAGTCGTGCACTAATAGTACAATGTGTAGACTTTTTTATGTAACGAATCTAATTAAATGCATTCGCTTAGCTCATTTACCGTATTACTAATTAATTTAAATCTAAACGATCATTGAAAATTAATTACCTTAATCAAAATCGCTAAAAGGACCAACTGTAACTATGTTCCAGTGCGCGTATCATAAAATTGTATGTACTAACAAAGTGGGTCGCAACGTATTTCAGAGCAGAAGCAAACACCCCAATCCCCCAGCAAGCAGTCCACGGCCGCGGCGGACTCACAGCCTACGATACTGTGGCAGTGTAACCTGTAAGGCGCTCGCTCGCCTCCGCGACGCACACACCCCCATTTTACTTTATAAGCGTCATTTCATTTAGAGTAATTACTATCCTGCTGAGACAATCGCCAGCTTACATTATTCTTTCCATTCACTACTCGGTGCATAATTAGATCGGTTGTCTTCGCTACGCATTTGAGTTGCACTCGTTGCTCTCAGCAGGATGGCGATTCGTGCCAAATAAATGTTTTCATCGATTTGTTTTAGTCGATTCAACGGTGTGTCGTGTTTACTTTAATTTAAGTTGCTTGTTCATTTTAAAATTATCCCAACGCAGTTGGCTGGATTTCTTCATTTTTGTTTGTACTCATGACGCGCACTTTCGTGCCATAATATAAGTTAACAATACGACAAGATGACGTGAATTGTCCGTGAGAAAATAATCGAGCAGAGCGATTTAAATGGATCATAGATTAAACCTTCCATTAGCAGTCCCCGGCGCGTCGCCGCCTAGCGTTACCATATAAAACAGAAAATTATGGTTGTGGTAGATAATGCAAATTGATAAATAATTATACCCTTTAGAGAGGCGATGCGCTTATTTCTAAATTATCCAACACTCGCGTTATGATTGTATTTAAATCCATCCAACTCGGTTTTTTCTCACGCTTTAAATTCTCCCAATTAAGTTTACTGTGTGTGATCTTATTTGTTCAGCTTAATTTAAATAATGGCGTATGTGAAGAAGGCTTTAGGATCGTTTACTAAAGTTTGGATTTAAATTAAGCTCAACATGTAATTATGTGATATTTTGTATTTTTTACCCATTTATTTTTATGTGAAATGTACTAACATGAACGTTATTTATATTTGTGTACCTAATGGTGGGCGACCGCGGCCGCTGACCGCGGCTCACGATTCATAATGCTTCCTCTTAATGTTAGTTTTGGTGATGCTTTTTACAATTTACGTTATTGCTATGTCCTCATTGATATTTTAATGTTTTCAATTGCGTTTGCGTAAACTAATTAAGTCTAATATTAAGAAACTTCTAGTATTTAATCAACTCTTTGAAATAATATGTAACCCGTAGTTAGTAACGTAAGTTACATACTATATTATCGATAATCTTAGTAGTTACAGTAATGCGCCGGGATACCGTACACAAACAAGACTTCTCCCTTTCAGACAGAACATACTTTACTCAAGTTTTTAAACGTCGTCCGTGCATAGTAATAGCCTTTACATACCTACTACTGTCACGGAATTTTGAAGGATTTTAATGACTCAATGTTACCCTATTATACTAAGGTGCATTTTAATAATCGTAATTATAATCTTATCTTTCTATTACTATATTATAATCGAACGACTAGATGTAAGACACGCGTTAGGTGTCATTTTAAGATGTTTCCCTGTATGTTGTGCATGGTCGTGTACGCTTCGTAGCTTGTAGATAGGTTCTCGCGACTTCCTAGCAACCGATCTCTTCTCTTAAACTTCCAATTAGAATCTTTGGATTATTAAATATTAGCTAAATTTTAATGTGAAAAATTCAAAATTCTATTAAAAATTATTAGGTTAGCTGTTCTCTAAACGAACAGGACTATAATATTAACGTTATGCATAGAGAAGCATACAAGTCGTACTCGACGGGATTGATTTATGTACCCTGGGAAATTTTGATGCGTTAACTTGCTTATGTAAGCGTTTGGTTTGCGGCTTGATTGCAAGTAACTTTTTTGTATTCAATAATATGAAATAACAACGCTGCAGCTAACTGTTTGTACCAAAGTGTTTGAATTGTGTTGAATAAATTACTCATTACGTCAACTATATATTCGTCTTTTATTTACACCCGTAATAAAATTCCATAATTTACATAAGGTCACAGTTTTAGTGATCAACTAATTCAACAAGACAACATACTGTATAATTTCACCAATGTCATTTACAAGTTTTAGATGGTGATGTTTAGGAATAATTTGTCTTTTAATAAAATACATCTTGTGCTATGGTGACGGTATTTATTGTTACTTTAAATAGACATACGGACTAACAGCAATGCAATGCAAATAAGAGATCTACGCCGACGCCGCTTTCACGATCTCTTCGGCGACCTCCACGGCAATAGCCGCCTCCGCTTTGGCCTGCAATTCAATATCAAATATTAAACAAAGTATTAGAATCGTGTTATATAAGTAAAAATAAGGTTCCTTGAAGATTAAACGCCTGTTTACCAACCAGAGCACTACGTTTACTTTGCAGTAGAATTAAATAGGCAGTAGTCGGGAAGCTTTCGAATGAAATTGAATAACAATTTACATCATTATAAATGAGCGAATGTGCATTATCAATCAGTCTCTTGAATAAACATCACTGAGAAGCATTTCAGAACTTGCTCACTTGCAGCAAACAATTGACTATCTGGCACGCCTCATACAAGTCTTACACCGCACTGTTCACATCTAGTGCTATACTTATATTGAGATACAGCTACATGCAGTGTCCATAAACTTCACATACCACTTCATTAGCGGCAGAGTTGAGCTCCGACTGCGCTTTGCTCAGCGCTTCCTGCGCCGCCGAACGGTCCAAGTTCTCCAATGGATGAGCCTCCTCTGCAAGCACCTACAAACCAATATTTGGTGATATTTAACATATATTCACGTCAGTATTAAGTGAGCAGATTCTGATAACATTCATTTACACATCAATAAAAACAAACCTGTACTGAGGAGTCTTCATTTACTGTTATCGTGCCAGACGAAACAAATATCTTAGTCTGCTTCCCATCATTTTCAGTAACTGTCACAACACCAGGTCGGAGGACGGCTGAAAATAAAACAATGCTAATACCATGATTGTTATACACAATTATACATATATGTTTATCATTCTGTTCTTGCGTTTATAACTTCTGACTCTTGATAAGGTAGGAAAGAACTACGTTCTCTTGCTTACCAAGAGTGGGTACATGTTTAGGCAAAATACCAAAAGCTCCACTGAAGGATGGCACGTCAATCTGCTTTACCACCTGCTTGTCATAGAACACCTGGAACAAAATATATATTATATATATACTAGCGACCTGCCCCAGCTTTGCACGGGTGCAATACTGATACTAAATGCACTACAGAAAAACTGTGAATGTTGTATATAAAAACATAGCAGGCCGCTCCGGCTTCGCAAGGGTATAAAATATATAGCCTATGGCACTCACTGAAAAAATGATTAAAATTGATCCAGTAGTTTTAATACAATGAGTTGAGTACCTCTTTTTTCATCGGTAAAAAATATGAAACTATGAGTTTAGTTGATAGAAAAATACAAACTTTTTACATCAGGCCCGGAATCCCCGAAAGGGTGCAGAGGAGTGTAGTACGCCCCCATATTTCACCATTTATGTTAAGTCCCACAATGGAATAGGTGGTGAGCCTATTCCAATGTACAAATTTTTAAATGAAATTAAATAAGTATTTCATATTGTTTTCAATTGAACAAAAATAATTTATGTGAATTGCATTCTTCGAAACTTGTTTTTTATTAATAAAAGTACACTGCTGTCAACTCAATATTTATCGGCTGTAGTTTGAAGATTTTAAATTGAAACATTGCACATAAATTAATACAGTCTCTAGTAAAGTCAGACCTCATGAGTTATTGCTGTGATGTATGCTGCAGAACATTATCAATTAGATTATATTATATTATAAAAATTGATTTTATAATTAGTCACAATAAATAATTATTTATTCAACAATGTAAATACAAAATATTTTGTTGATATCTGAACTGACATTCCTTCTCAATATTGCAGACCTGCCACAAGAGAATATGATTTTAAGGCAGTTTCACAAACTTTTTGAGAAATATTAGTGTTCACGCACTTTATATTTTGTCTGACAACATAATATATCCATCTATACCATTTTACAGATAGAATAACATAGATGCAACATGATCAGTAGATTTAATAATAATATGTACCATATTCTTGAGATGAATTTTATATGATAACTCTTCCATATTTTAATTAGGGTATGTTGGAGTAGCCATTACAGTTCAACTGTATATCTATCTTCAACCCATGATGTGTTGAAAATAGACATTCTATATGGAAGCAATGTAATGATTTTCTATGCATTTCTCACGCACAGCCGATGTCGATAAATCGGTATAAATACCTTATTGCCAGCAGCAAATGTGAATGCCATTTCGCCTTCTTTAGGCGCTTCAGCATAAGTGCGCACCTGCACTCTCCTGGAGAAGCTCCTCAACATGCTACGCATTGCCATTGCCATTCTGAAAACATTGAATTGCACTTTACATTCAACATATAAGTGTTACTTCTGCAATTTATTAACATTTAGAAACTAATATACTAATATAAACACAAATTCAATATAATATCAATAACAATTGTATTATTGATTGCATTCAAACCCATGGGTGTTTATTAATTTTAATGAAGAAAAGGCAAGCTGGTGAATGTGAGGAAAAAAAAAGCACACTATCAGAAAATGGTGAACATTTTATGACAAGCTTATGAAATTACTGTGATATATAGAGAACATGAATATTTACATAAAGTAAAAAGGCACCAATTTTAATGAATCAACAACAGTTGTTATGTTAAACTTCAAATTACTTTACATTAAGGTTATTACGTGCGAGTCACATTCTGCCCTTTAAATAACAAATTTACAATAAATCTGTGCGGTTTTTCTCCTAAAGTAACCTCACTTTCAAGAAGTCAATAGTAATGAACTATCAACCTTTCATTAAGATATAAGGTAAGGAATTCTGTTACACCTAGTGAATTATTTTGTTTGGAACATATTTCATTAATGTATGTAATAAACGAAATTTAGTTAAGTGAAAAACATAGATTATGTAATAATTATTTGCGATCGTTAGAAAAATTTCTAAATTACCAAGTCTATAAATTATGTGACAATGGACGGGAAATAAAGATATACTCACATTTTGGGGACGTAACCTTCTTTAATGACCAAAATTTGAAGGTAGATCTGATCAGACCTTTTCAGATTTCGGAAGCCCTATATTGGTACCTGTCCATATGACAGCTATGACAAATGACAGATTATATTAATTCACTATTGATAATCTTTTAATAACTATCTTTGCAGGCCTTTAATACCTTTTTTTTAATCACGATTTGAGTTGGTTTTAAAAAATTTCAAATTTGACTGTAAGCGCTGGCAATTCAAGAAATTGATTATAATAGAATGTTTAATGATAAAATACTGTGTTCAGGTGACGAACAATACAAGGGTTGAAAAAAAACCAAAAGGCCAAAAAAACGCTTGGAATGGTTATAGAGCAATTGAATAATACCCTTTTATCATCCCAGATACAGTAATGGTGCTAAAAACCTAGAATGTGGCTGGGTCGGGGAAAGCACGATAAATGTTGCCATACCAAATAAAACAGAGATCCGAAGGAGTTCATAATATACCAAAAGGACAATAATATACAAATCCATTCAATGAAGATGTCAGCCGTTAACGTGATTCGGGTAAAAGTCACGGCTATGTTTCCGACACAGCAACGCTACTTTGGTTTTTTATAAAGTTTTTCGATATATCTTACTCTTACAAAAACTAAAAAATCAATGTTATTTAATATAATACACACTGTTCTTATTTACTATTTAAGGTCATATCATAATATTACATTTGCAAGTTTGCAGTTGATGGTCTACCATACCAACACGTAGTATTGCCCATTCAAGATTATTTTAGTAAAGATAAGCGCCAATTAATGAAGGTTTCTATGCATAATTTTCAAGATCAACAATAGGCAATGGGTATTAAAAAAAACAATATCAGTTTATAAAATAAAAAACTATATTACAAACTAAGTAGGTAAGACACTTAACATTACTGAAAACCTTAGCACCACAAGTATGTGTCAAACTAATATATTTGGTGATAACAAGTAATATGACATTTCTAAAACGGCAATTTGTTATGTAATTTCTGATAGTCGTGTAGAATATATATAGAATATTTGAAGTATTTTAATCTGCTTGCAATATTTTAAGAAATATTCACTGATCAAAACATTCATTTTACAATATTCCACCGAATCTCTGATAGACTCAATCATTTAAATCTCTTTTTGTGATTGAAAGTAATAGCAGGCATATTATAGATTGTTGTATATAATTGTTAAGCTGGTCCAGATGTTTCCATATATCATATTATAACTATGACTTCAGTCGTATGTGACATTAATTGTACAGGTCTAATGGGTAGCAGTAACCAAACCAAGTCAGTTGCCCTACATAATATTATAAAAATACAGAAAAGAATATATTTCGAAACCATTTCACAAGCGGTTTTAGCCTGTGTTCAGATAACAAAAAATCAGGGATTTAAATTTTAGTAGATATGACAAAAATAAAATATTATAAAGATTTAAAGATGAATTTTTACTAAATAAAAAACCAATAATTATTAATTAAGTTAAAAACATAAGATAGTTATAATTTCTTTTTCGCGACCTTTATATTGTTCCCCTGCTCGACACAAGTCTTCTCTCATAGTGAGGTTTTAGGCGATAGCAGCCAGTAACCAAGTGTGAATTAGCACACTTCACACACCTCGGAAACACTATATATTTTTTTACACACTTTGAGGTGTGCAGTTTTCCTCAAGATGTTTTTCTTCGCGCTTATAGCGAGTGATATTTAAATTATATGTTACAAAACGCACGTAACAAGTCAGAGGTGTATGCCAGGATTTGAATCCAGACCCCCCCGAGTGTGAGACAACATACTAACACTGCTAATATATTTATAATATTGTATAATAACAAATATAACTAGCTGGTACCCGCAGTTTCACCCGCGTGGTCAAAAAAATGTATTATGATCCTACTAATGCCCTCTATAGCGCCTATTTTGTTAAAACAAGTTTTCCCGTGGAAATGAATGTTTTTTCCTGAAAATGACATCGAGCCTTAGCTCCGTTTTGCAGTGAAACAAGGACAAAGAAACAAAAGAAAACTTTCGCATTATAAACATTCTTTACACAGTGAAACAGTACTGTTTCAAATCTACTCCTCTTATTCTAAAATAATAAACAGCAAAAATGAAACAAAATCCGTTGCGATGTCCATGTTATTGAAAAGCTTTTGGTTGTTCAATTCAAGTGTTAGATGACAGAGTAGTGACCATGACTTTCAGTGAATATACATTATGTATATGTATAGAGCATTAGACAGAAGAAGACGGCTCGTGGCCCGTTCCACCGCAGTACGCGCGGCGGTTCAGGCGTGCGTGGCGCTGTCCTCGACGAAATCGCGCGCTTCGTCCTGCGACACGCACTCGACGTGCGACACCTTGTTGCGGAACTTGACGCCATAGAACTTGTGCGCGTGCTCCAGCAGCTCGGGCCGGAACGTCGTGGTGATGAACTGCGCCGACGACGACAGCTCGTGGATCATGTCCGCGATCGCCTTGCGGTGCTGCGCGTCCAGGGCCTGCCCATGTATACCATTGCATTATAGTATATATAGGGAAGAGGGCTCGCTATAGGACTAGAGTAGATGTTCACCAGACACTTTTATGGACAATATTATTATGAATTGCAAAGTTAACACACCTGATCGATTTCGTCAAACAAGTAGAAAGGTGCAGGATCGCACTTCTGTATAGCGAAGATCAACGCTAACGCTACTAGAGACTTCTGTCCTCCCGACAACTGGTTCATCTCTCGCATGTCTCCCTCGCCGCCAGTGAACGACACTTTAATGCCGACGCCCGTGAACTGATCGCCGTTCGCCCTCTGAAACAATTACTTCAGTTTTTATTTTGACAGTGCTCGGTTTTAAAAAGAAACATAAACGTAATATGTCGTAGGAATAGCCCTAGGCGTCCCGATGATAAGTCTATGTAACTTAAACATTTGCATCCTGTAATATTTTTCACATACGACGAAAGTCCCTGAAGACCAAGTTTTTCTCAAAATTATCAGAGCTTAAAATTGGAATTAAGAATTGTAAGAATTGCAGTTCACCAACAGAAATACTAGTTGTGGTTGGGTTGTTATTTTTTATTTACTTAATTGTATAATTGTACAGACTAGAAGCTATTTTTTGCTACATGTGCTTTTTTTCACGACTAAACGTGATAGACACGTTGTTACTACAATCAAAAGCATAGCTTTATTAAAGAACTCACCTCAGGGTTAACGTCTTGCCCATCATCTGGCGCGACCCTCATGATGAGACTCCCTCGTCCTTGAGGCACTAGTTTCTTGAACACTTCCGTGAAGTTCTTACTCACTTGCTTGAATGTGAATTGGATTGCTTCCAGTTTGCGGTGTTCCAGTGTTTCGATCAACTCGCGGATTTTCTCACCACTAATAACAGACAATTTTCGTTTTGTTATATTTCAGCATTCCTTGCATTAGGGGGTTATGGGGTTCGACTATTGCCATCACTGACGTTTTTATAATATACTAGCTGACCCGGCAAATGTTGTTCTGCCATATAAATTATAACAGTATTTCTCTACTATATATCATACATATAAACCTTTCTCTTCAATCACTCTATCTGTTAAAAATAACCGCATCAAAATCCGTTGCGTAGTTTTAAAGATTTAAGGGAACAAGGGGACATAATGTAATGATAAGGTCTATACGGTGTGAATATACTCAATGAAGGTCATACATGTTTTAGTCATCGTTTTTTGGCTTTTTTGCGCCCTTCAGGCTGTAGTAGACAGGGAGGTAAAAGCCGCCGAAGAAAAACTCACAGCACTGTTTTATTTAACAAACATTTTAATAAAACTAGTCACGTTGCAGTACGGCTTTAATCCGAAGAAGAGCATAGGTGCGTGACAGTTTTCGTGTGTGTCAATATCAGGGGGCTGTCATTGTGAAATGCAAAATGAAATGAAGCCACCAATCCGAGGCAGGTCCAACACCGGTACCGTCCTGCGCTTGTACAAAAGATTTTCATCCCATGGCGTCGCTGTGCGGGCTGTGGGTAGCTACCTTAAGATAACACATGGTTAGTTTGTCTGTATTGAACCTGTTTGATAGTATCCAGCGTCTTCGTTACAGTCTGTTCTGTTATCAACCGCCGCCAGCTCGAGTACGTTTGTACTCCATTCATCACAACATGTGTCGCGAGTGACGCATTGTTTGATTTGATCTTTATCCACGATCATCCTAATACCAAACAAGTAGTGTGTTGTGACGTGCTAGATACTTTTTAGGAACGCTCTGTGTAACAGCCAATTCTGACCGCATTTTCTCAAGTGTTTATAGTTATGTACACGATATTAGAACACAAACGAACTAATTTTTATTTTTTGTCCGTCCGTCTGTCTTTCTTTTTGTCCGGGCTAATCTCGGGAAGCGCTGAACAGATTTTAATGGGACCTCCACTGGAAGATAGAGGAGGTTGTGATGCGACATACAGGCTACGTTTTTTTATCCCGAAATTCCCAC
>DWUN01001534.1:0-16308 GCA_018249975.1 Passova gellias | reverse complement strand
CATAAACCTTCCTCTTAAATTACTCTATCTATTAAAAAAAAACCGTATCAAAATCCGTTGCGTAATTTTAAAGAAAATAATAGGAACAGACAGCAGAAAGCGACTTTGTTTTATACTATGTATTGATTACCTGGTTAAAACAATAAAAAAAATAGAACCAAGATAAACAGTATTTAAATCTAGCATTCCTAATATTGGGATACTATTCTAATCTTATTTATCTATTGTGCAAACGTTAGACAGTCTGTAAGTCGGCTTAACTGTTACGTGCAGCTTAGTTCTAGATTATCTGATAACGACTTTCATACTCGCACGATTAACGCACGTTATGTTTAACGCAGCAGACGTTAATTTATGCTTATTGACAAACAACGCCAGGTATCTTGCATGTCTTTAAAGTATAACTGTTCTCTTTTGCGAAGTGTAGGTTCATAGGGATGTGAATCTATACTGATATTATAAAGAGGAAAGATTCGTGCGTGTGTGTGTATGTAACTTTGTAGTTGTGTTTCCATTTTCGAAAGTTCGAAATTGTAATTGATTTTGTGACAAGAAAGCTGCCTAAAATACCGCTACATGTTTCGAATTAAATCATCAATCATTGGTTTTGATAGTAAAAATAGAGATTTACGGAACGTCAAACGGCGTCGCAGCTAAATGGATAATAGTACTTTTAATTTTGTCCAAAAACATAGTACGATTCTAAACTTCTATACGCCTTTTCGTGATTAAAAAACATAGTAGCTTCGGATACATTTTTAGAGGCGTTGTCTGCGCTAATGAAAATACACCTTGCTAGCAGAATGCGATGCATGCAAACATTCCCATATTTTCATTCTTCTTTGACTTTAAAGTCACGCGATATATAGGACTATGTCTCCAGCCTTTGTTAGAAGCACTGGCTTTCAATCGTGACCTAGTCGTATACACATCATATAGACATGCGACCGATATTTTTGTTTGAAATGCAATGCGAAGACTAGTTCCAAGTATGCAAACTAGATGGCGTTAGTATCGTCTGTCATCCGTATTATCTGTCAAATGGTCTGAATATCGGTTGGCAATTAGCTATCAGCGATTGTTAATAATATGAACAAAACTTACTGGTTTTGTAATTGATCTTAAAATATAATTTATTGACAAATTGGATATCTATAGTAGAAACAGAAATGATTATTTTGTTTTCCTTATTTTATATAGGTACGGTTTCCTTTTGTACGTAAAAGAATTATAAGCATATTAGCGGAGGAAAACATCGCAACTCTTTAGTATATTTTTTCTCTTTATCATCAACCCCTTTCTGCACTGTTTCCCTCATGATGAGATAGTTTAGTCATAGTCTAGTCTAACGCGGGTTGCTGAGTTCACACATCGTAGATACATTTATGGAGAACTCTTAACTTCCTCACGATCTTTCACCGTTATAGTGAGTGGTATTTTTATGTGTGTAAATATAATTAACGATATAAATATGTAGGGCTGTGCCGAGGTATGCGTGAGTTAATCCGTTTCAGCATTAATAATGTATACACGGAAATGTAAAGGAAATATACATGTTTTATCTATTTCGACATGTCACGAAAGCAAAACATGTGACATGGCGTCCTTTGATCACCACTTTTATATTATTCAAGCAGAAATTGAATTACCGATAACCAATAGTCATAATTTTTGTTTTGCAAACAAGAGCGTGAGTTTGAAATTTCTAAAATTTCCAAAGTGACAAATTTTCATACATTTTTTCTACCCCTATTTTACGCTGTTAAAATATAAGGATCCTATGATCAGATGTATTAGACTGTGCCTTGATATCTGGATCAATCTGGTCTGGGTCATGGTTGCACATGAAGTTTGTGACGTCACCAAACAATGCTAAAATACACATTACTACTATAACATACTTATTTACAGGTATCTAAACTAATTATATTAATTTGATTCTTTGCCAGTTTATTTGAATGAATTTAACTAGAATTCTAAGTATCTAGTTTTTTTTTTCAATAATGTTGAAATAGTGCTAGTACATGTTGGTAGAATCTTGGTACAACGAAACTCCAATAGAAAAAATTCGAATTCAGTTCGTCTAACCTCATTACAAGTTTTTTGGACGGTTTTGGGTCCACCTATTTGCTTCTCAGCTATTCGTAAACATAACTCGTTTATATCTAACCAAATCGGTGTTCGGTGGATCGAAAAATGAGAAAGGGACTTATGTAAATTGGGCGCTAATACACTCGTATAAAAGCGCCAGAATAGTTCGAGGGGAAATATTAAATTAAATTACCCGTGACCGAGAGTCACGGAACACGAATGTATGTTTATTTTTGTGTTTTAAAAGAGCACACACTACGCTGAGTTTGGCTATAATAATGTTTTCGCACGTCAAGCCTGTAAGGAGATATATGGTACTTAATATCTGCCTACCCCGTTAAGACTTAGCGTGATGGCGTTATAATAATAAAAATACTTGATACAACCTACTCACACACACACACACACATATACGTTCACAAACACAAAGCAAGTACAAATTGCTACATGCTACATAATATTAAATTGTAAGTAGCTTTAAAACGGTTTAAGAACGAACAAAGTATGTGTAATTTGTGTAATGACTTTGACCTTTTAGATCTTTTTAAGCTGAGTTCACACAATGCGAAAGATTGCATTCTTCGACACACACTACGAGCTTGTTGCGTTAGGAACAAAGGCTTGGCGTAGTCGTGGTGAGGGGACATTTGTATACGTGAGCGAGGTGTGACACGAGTAGTACGATCTCTACGCAACTTCATCCACAATGAGACAATGTCCTCTTAGCGATTGCCATCTATTTGAACTCCCGGCGCTTCATGTCAAGACAATAATAAAATTTACTGCTACTGTATACGCTGCGTTATTAAAGTATATTATTGAGAATTTTTTTAAACTATTTATATATTTAGTTATGTTAAATTTATAGTAAACCTGACGAGCTTCGTCTACATTCATCACTCTCTTCATATACACGCCGGTTTCGAATCGCGTCAGGTTTGCATGGACAAAGATCATTGGCGCTAGGTGTTTTCTGCCTACCCCGCTAGGGACCTGGCGTGATGCTATGTTATGTTTTTTGTTTAAATTTATAGTAAGACTAGCGGCCCGCCCCGGCTTCGCTCGGTGGTACAACGAACTTTTCATACGGACGAATAACTTTTTTGAAAATATTCCGCCTTCCGCCTATGTTCTTCAACGATAATGTAGAATCCTAATGGTGAAAGAATTTTTCAAATCGGTCCAGTACTTGCAGAGCATGTTCAATTCAAACAAACAAATTGATATTTCCTCTTTATAACATTAGTTTAGAAATAGCACAGATAAATCATATCTACAATATTCACACGCTATATATGCTCGTATATTCAAATTCGTGTATTTGAAGACATTTGTAAACATAAAGCTCTCATAATTAGTTCCTAGCTATGGAAATGTATATGTAACTGAATTGGGTTCTGCTAGGTTTAGTTTTATGCTTATGAACTTATATTACAATTGAGCTTATATTACAAAATTAGTCTCCATCCTGAGACCTCATTTGCTCTCAGGAGAAATACACAGTTTTATAGTGTTTGAAAAGCCGTAACTTTATTGACATAATAACATTTCCGGGCATACAGAGTGATGTGATTCCAAATTAGACCTCTGATATGTTAAATATTGGTATACAAAATTGGTAATGACACGTTCAGGCGCACGGCAGGATAGCATCCACACCTGGTTGACACCTCGATCTGCCGAACGAAACGTTTCGCCAAATCGTTCCTGGTGCTGACTGGACCAGGAACTCCCTGCCGGCGTCTATCTTTCCAAACCCCTACAACCTTTTTTTTTTTTTTTTTTTTTATCGTTGGGAAATGCAGTTTACGCATGTCCCGGCCGGGGGAGCCGGGGGTCTGTGGGGCTCCCGGGTAGGGTGCCCGGACTACCCACTAAAACCCAACGGTGTGCCAACGCTTCGCCTATTGACTGGGTCACGGGAACGCTATTCGCACACGACCGCGACCCAGCCGGCGGCGCCTGAGCTGCCTCAGCAGCAGGCCCTTCTCTAGGGCAATGCCCATACGTGACGAGCGGCACACGGCCCGTCACGTCCTCAGTCCAGGGACGGACGTCAGATCCCCCATCTGACGCCCGAATGTCCGTTACGGGGGCAGACGGCGGTTATGGGCCAGCCGTCGACCCCCGAGCCTTCTGCGGCGGAGTTCGTGAGCGGCAGGGTCAACCTCCCTCTCACGCTCCGCCATCTCCTTCTGCGACATCACCTCCTCGCAGAAGGAGACCATTGCCATCCAGTTTTGGGCGCTGCCCACCATTGCTTTGATGACGGTGGGCAGCGATAGATCATAAACCAATGCTTGGCCAACCAAATGTTAATGCATATTTTTATTGTTTAATAATTTCACGGACAAGCGAAAGCAAAACTACAACAGTCGCAAATTGCAAATATTGTTTTTTTTTATATAATTGATTTATTAATTTCATAATATTAACAGCCAAGGACATCCTATTGCGACGTTGGATACTAACGAACACTTTCCACAGACTTAATTGTTCTTAAAACAAAATACGGAAAGAAATAAAAAGCAGATTTAAGGCAGTTTCATTTTTATTTAGAATTATCATCTATAATAATATATCGTAATAATTCTCTAAAACATAGTATGTATTAAGGTAATCCATATAACTAAATAGTAATGGGCAATCTAATTACCGAAAACTACGATCGCAAGCGTCTGTACTTTAGTATGAATAGTATATGTTTACAAATGGACGGCTTGTAATCGAAAAAAAATTATATACACAAATATGATTTACAATTATAAAAACGTCATATAACGTACGTCACGAATCTGTTTGTATGTTGTTATTTTAATACATAACCAATCGAAATCGCACACATTTTCAGTTCCATTATTCATTTGATTATATCATTTGAACCCTTCGTTGAATAAACAGACAAATTAAGTGGATCGTCGTACAAATATAATTAGCCATTTTGTTGATCGACGTCGGGACAGTCTCGTAATACTAAACTGGTTATTCAAATACCAGACTTATCATCATCTATTAATAATGATGAATTGCATATTTGTATCAATATTTTATAATTGAATGTAGAAACATACTGTGACTATTAGTGAGCTGAGCAATTTGATAAAAATCAATACCTACATACTCGAACACGTTCACCCCTCGCCCCGCGCCCCGCGCCACGGCGGGTAGCTAGCTACCTGCGGCACGCGGTAACGAACGTTATACGTCCTTACTTACCCAAACACTTTCTAGGCCTTTAAACTTAACGCTGCTTATTAATAGGTCTCAAATTACGCTGGACTTTAATAACATATTTTTTAGTACAGGACTACATACTACCATCCGTAAGTGAAATGACCAAAACGGTATATGTACATAATTAAAGAAAAATGATTATTATTGAATTGTATGTATATGTATAATTTTTTTAACTAATGTTAACAACATTATTAAATAAATATCAGTTTTTCATGGAACAAATGCAAGCCGAGAGAATATGTATACGTCAAATATTATTTCACCTGTGAAGTAAGCACTTTTGCTGGTACAATGGTAAGATAAAGGTATTGTAATACCTAAACACAATATGTTACGCATACAAGAAATGTATAAAATAAGAAAGTAATAAATTCATGTAAAAATACAATGTAAAAGTTCCGAATGGGTAAAAAGTGAATTACCTCTACGACTCTTATATTCTTATACACTGATTCCCTCCTAGCGTAGCTTTCAGCTTGTTAACATCTACGTAACTATAATATAATAGGACTTAATTCAAAATTATTTCAAATGTATGATTTTTTGCTATATAAAGGGAAAAGTATCAAAAACAGAACCCACTTCATTGCTTCGACCTCCGCTTAATCGACGTTAGGCACAAAAATACTTTAACAATATAATATGTATAATTTACATCTTTCCCTTTTAATGTCAATTTATTATATTGGATGCACGCATGCATGCAATTTAATTTGTGTGAAAATATTAATAAGCATAAAGACGGTCCCAGTAACATGTTGCAAGATAAGGTATGACATATTTCAATACTAGTTTTTATTGCGAAATAACTTATCAATATATTGCTTAATTTTTCCCACACAACGAGCCTTAACAAGCGCCTTTGTATTAACATAAGCACGCAGATTATTGTCTACTATTTTTATTATATAACAAAGTACCTACGTATCTAATTATTAGAAATCGAAGAATCTTATAAACAACCACAAATAAAATGTATTACTTTAACGCTCCTTTCTACATTATCGCATAGCTGGTTAATACAGCTTTACAGGAGAGTGTTGTCTACTTTAATTTGATACCAAACAAAAGCAGCTTCTAGAAAAAGCCAAACTTATGTTTATTAAGCCGCGATTAGTTTGTGATTAGAGGCAAAATTGGCCCGAGCAATGTTTGAAGTTACAAAAAAACATAGTGTCCTAAGACGTTCGATATATTTTAAAATATCACTATAGCAAGGTTTTATAACAATTATTTTATCTCGATACTGACCAAAAAAGCTATCTACACGACAGTTTACAGATGCCACAGAATTCGGGAGTGTAAGCCACAAATAAAGCAAATCTATTTAATGTACTTTATCTAATATATAAAATTGTTTTGATTGTCAAAAATTAAAATAGACGAATCACATACAGGACCATACAGAGTTGAACCCGACCATTAATGTAAATCGATTAAAACTGACACACAGACATTATAATGTAGAGGATTCAGTATTATTTTTCTAAAATAAGAAACAATAATTTCATTTAGTTTTAACAATGGTATATTTTGTACGCCCATACTGGCTGTATAAACGCTATTTTATGTTAAAATGAAACTATTCTACTCCACTTAGTCCACAAATGTGATTCGATTTTATTTATTTATTCAGTGTTCGCCTGTCAGCATTATGCAAGCAGTAGTCCTCTTTGTCCAATTTAGTGGCAGAGGTATTCCGAGTTAAGTACTGGCCAGCATAGTGTACTGCAGACAACCATACACATACCCATAAAACGGTTGATGATAAACATTTAAGATCAGATGCTGTGGATCCCGTTTGCTACTTTCAAAACATAAACAGTACTCCAAAACCTGTACATAATTGTACTTGAAACGCATACAATAATAATTAAAATTAAGCTACGATTATCATAAAAGTAAAATCTTGCACAACCAAATTCTGTAGCATTTGTATTTTATTATTATAATTCTATTATTATGATAGCATCCTCATTTGTAAAACTATATAAAATACATTTAATAATATATTGACTGTTACTCTGTTGCTTGCTGATAACATACAGTGAATACTTACAATCAAACTAAATAACGCCACGAAACATCGAAGGATAATACCCGGTAAAATTACGAAGTGTTCACTTCGACTACTGTATCCATGTGTTGCGGATGCGGCTTGAACTCCACAACCTCCTTCCACACCAATTCTGAAACGATATAATCATCTTCATATCTTAAACCATAAATGACGACAAGTCACCTACAATTCGAGTAGGTTTGGAGCCTACTTATCCAGAGCGTCTTTTAACATAGATAGATAAGATTTTACGTGGTTTAAGATTGTTATTATAATCCTTAAAGAAAGAGCTGCAAGGTTTAAAAATAGTTAACGAATATTAAAAACTAGCTGACCCGGCAAACGTTGTTCTGCCATATAAATTATAACAGTATTTCCCTACAATTTAATGGGTGTTATTATACATATAAACCTTTCTCTTCAATCACTCTATCTATTAAAAACAACCGCATCAAAATCCGTTGCGTAGTTTTAAAGATTTAAGGGAACATGGGGATATAGGGACAGAGAATGCGACTTGTTTTATACTATGTAGTGATTACTTACTTATTGTTAAGGTGGCACCTACGCTTTCCAACAGCAAAAATACGTCCGACGAAAAAGTATTCAGCCTGTGTTTTACCATTAGATTTCCTCCAATTGAGCCAATCTAAATTAACATATAGGATGATATTGAAAGAATATCCTTAATGATACGAACAATAAGAACGTAATTAAGAAAGAAGTTCTAGCAGTTATTATGAAAGAATACTTGTTTAATACCAACATTCGGCCAAACCAAGAATAGTAGCTTCAACGTGATTTTTTTTCAGTATCTGGGTGTAAAACCATATATGCATTAAAAATGTACGCATATAAAGTATTTACTTTGAATTTTAAATAAGTAGTTGATTAACCTTCGCCACATTAAATATAAACCCTTTATATTCCAGAGTGAGCACTTACATTCCTAACGGGTATATGCGCAACTAGATCCAGATGTTCATATAATTTTTTCAAATAAGAAAATTCAGCATTAGCTTGTGATAGTGTCTCGAATATGCGCATTACATCGCTAAGAACAATGCCGGCTCCGAGCACTAAATTCTGGTCTATGTAGTGCATCTTCAAGTAATCTACTGGTTGGATATCAATCAATACTCTTGGGAAATCAAATATTGGCGCAACTCCTAGAATTACACAGACATTGAAAAAGTGTAATGAACTATATTTATTAGTATCTTATATCATAAAAATTTGCTTTCGATGTAAATAGGCATCACAAATTTACCAACAATAAGGTGCAATGATAAAATTGTACTACCATCAAAAGTTTTCTAGACTCACCTCTTCCTGTGTTTCCATTCACCAACATATATGAGCTAGTGCCTTCAGCATCGAACACATTAAAAATATCATTGACTCCATAAACTCTATACCACACGCGATTATCTTTCAGGTGAATTTTTTTCACGACTTGATTGTCTTCCCCTTTCGCCACAAAGCACCAACTTTCACAAGACTTACTGCAGCTGTCTCGTTTCTTACAGACCTCTAGATCCTCAATGTCAGGAATGTGTTTGTTTGGTTTGGGAGCGTCCTTGGCAAAGCTCTTAAACGCTGCCAGAATCGGCCTATATCCAGTACATCGGCAAGTGTTGCTCCCGAAAGAGTTTTCTATTTCGTACTGCGTCAGATTGTGATCACTGGATTCCAATAAACTGTTGAAGTGATTATTAAGTTTTCAATAAATCGAACTTATATTAAATAACAAATGCAACATGTACGTCACACACTGCATTGCTGAGATCGAAGAGAACTAGAGTAATAGGATTGTTAGTATATATTTGTTCCTATTTAGTGGCAACAGAACAAACACTTAAGAATATTAGTCTTCTATTAACAGTTAGTGTAATATATTAGTATGAGCACCTTCAGCTAGGCATGCCTTTGCTTCTCGAATCACGTTCACTTGCGAGGTTTGATTGTGCCCAATAAGGGTTAGTAACCGTGTGACCCCAGATTGATCTCAGACTTACGGAAATATAAAGATCCTTACCTGTACATGCTCATGACCCAGCCAGGGCTACAATAACCGCACTGGGTGCCGTTATGGTCAGCCAACGCGCGCTGCACTGGGTGGTAGCCCTGCCGGCTGCCGAGGCCTTCTATCGTCTTCACCTGCCAGTCCTGACATGACGTCACTGATACTAAGCACTGTAATGACATTCATTAGAAAGAAAGAGATTGTAGTTACATAGCTAGAGTTTAGTAACAAATAGGCTAATCGAAATTAACAATGAGGGAAATTGATTTTTTTATAACATTAAATAATAATTGGATGTGAAATTGTTCGACTTATTAACTATTACATATTTTAAGATAACATTCTCAAATGTTAATGTGCCTCCTACCGAGTTGACGGAGAAAGTCCGGAGCGAGCCGTCCGGAGCGGGCGCGCTGACGGCCACGATGCAAGCTCCGCAGCCGCCCTCCTTACACATGTACTTGGTGCCGCTCAGATGTAGCCAGGTGCGGATGTAGTCATTCAATGACACATCCGAATCCACCTCGTGGCCCACTGGACAATGATTTCAAGCTAACAAGTAACATTTCTAACAGGTAATATGCGTAACAGGTAACAACCTAACAGGTAACATAATGATAACTGTCAGCAAGTGAAAAAAAGTTAGGATTATATATTATCGTTCGTTAATTGTCTGTAGAGATAACTAAGTGCTTTAAGACTTCAGCCACTCTTTCAAGGGGCCTGGAGTTCAGATCCTGACACGCATCTGTGCACCTTACAAATTTAGGTGTGATTTTTTTTAATAGAGTAATATCAATCCTTGTAATTACCAATGGAAATATCGTTAGAAACTCCACCATAGACTTCATCATAATGTGTACAACGTAATCGTCATCAATCGTCCAGCATGGTAGAGCAATAGAGCAAGGCTTTTTTATACCTTGTCATTACGAGAGGAAAGCAATATAGGCGTATCATGTAATAATATCTTATAATGAATAAAACAATTTGAATTTGAATTTGAAATAGTAAAGATTAAAATGAGTCGTTTGTCAAATAGTGAAGGCATAATTAAAAAGTATTTAGGTAACTGATGATATTTAAAAATATGATATATAAATTTCAGATCATTTCTTATCAAAAAACAAAAAAACTCGTATCAAATATATGGTATTCTTATGATCGAAGTTCAACCAGAGGGCGCTACCGGTTACTATACGCTTCTATTAGGTGCATCAAGTGTTTCATAAAATGAAAAATGTTTCCTTACCAGAACATTGATCACCGTTAACACTAAACGTAATTCTATCCATCTTGATCGTTAGACGTCTAATACATTGTTTGTACAGGATGATGTATACCAGTTGGTAGCGTCAAATTGTTTGTGTCCTGTTTTCAATGCACTATAACTCGTTTTGCGTGGAAAATTAACAGTTTAGGGCGTAAATGCGCGCAAGTGGCGTGTCTACTCGAGCAATGCGAAACTGGATTTCTTTATTTGTAATATTCATCAATTTCATCGCAGGATATAGGTATAACTACGATAGTTACGTGTTGCCCGGGATCGTTATGATCTGTCAATATGAATTATATTTTGTTTGTACGCTGTAAAAGGTAAAATATGGCTCGAACTTATAATCCTGTAACATTTTTATATGTACCCATATTTGTGCAAGTAAACGTCTTTGTCTTGTCTTTGTTTTGTCACAGGCTATTGAGTAATACGATCATGAGTTGCAAGAAAGTAGTCCTGGTTTAGGGATTTACGATACAACGTCACCATGGCGATGAACGATAAATATGATACGTAGAGCTTTAATTCAGTGTATGTATATTATAACTTGAAAGGACTTAAACAATTTGAATTTGAATTTAATCTTTTTCTGCCCATAAGTGTAACGAAAGAGGATTTTTCAGAGAATTGACTTATTTATTGAGTTTTTTTTAAAATTCTTCTATTTATGTACACACAGTGACAAGAAACAATTATAGATATTGAACAGTTGTACAAGGGCACTACTTATTCCATACTGAAATATCTCACAATATTCAATCATAAAAACTGCTAGGGTTACATTTGTTGAACTATTTAGTACCGATGAGTAGTTTATTTCGTTATAAGATAATCGTATTTCGGGGACAGGACAAAGTTGGCTCGGTTCTTCGTACATACAAATTCGAGTTTCCTGTTACGCACGCTGAATACAAGGACTCATGGAAGATGTCACCGAATCGCCCGAGGGGATGTTGACCTTTTCGCAAACAATCAATACACACACATACACACACACACACACGCGCGCGCATATCTATACGTATATGATTGTATGTAAGGGCAAATTTAAAATTAGAATTCATTTGAAAAATATAGAATGACAAAAATAGATATATAATGCGACTGTTGACGGAAGTAGGTATCGACAAAAACCAAGACTTTCCTCGACTGGATCTGATATTGGCTGATGTGGGAGTCAATAGTATTCGAAACCGGCGTGTATGAATGAAGAGAGTGCCGAATGTATATGAAGCATATCAGGTTTGTAAGGCTAAAGATGTTTGGCATTCGGTGCTTCAACCTACCTTGTTACAAACCTAGCGTGATGGTATATTAATAATAAATAAAAAAAGCCTCTTCTTCAACGCGAACAATTCATTATTTACTTCTCCAATGTTGCCAATGTTACAGGCTACGGTGACCATCACCAGTTCGCCTGTGCCTATTTGCTAGCTACGTTTATAAAAAAAAATGTCTGTAGGCGTAAAAAGAGAGCTAATATTTATTTCAACAATCATAAACCACTGCCGCTGGCGGTCATAAATAATGACAAATTGGCGTCTTTGTTTTCCGAAATAAGATAGTTCGCGGCCATTTTGTCGGCCGATATGATGTATTGACGCACGTTGTGAATAGTCGCAGTAAATTCGCAGAACATGGATAGTTCCAACGAAATTTGTAATAAATACGAAGTAGCTTAGCAAAAGTATAATTTGTTCAATTGTTTATTCAAATTATGATCAGCTGTATCTTTTTTTTAGTAAACAAATCTCTGGCATAATCTTACCATATCAAATTTGACAGTTATAACACAATAATACATTCAAATGATAAATTCGAATTTCAAATATCACAATTATAGTTGAAATGTCTGTTTAGTTTTTTAAACTACAATTTTTTTCGTTATTTTTTTTAATCTTTTATTGTGTACAAATTTTTAAGCAAATCGGACCGTACGAAGTGGTTTACATTTGAGTTGTAAGATCAAACACGATACAGATACAAACGTACATAGATAGATACATACATATGACTGAAGCTAGCTAAAGCGTGTTAAAAAAAAAATTCAAAATCGGTTCACGCAGTTCCGAGTTATGAGGGGACAGACAAAAAAATACAGACGAATTGAGTACTTCCTCCTTTTTGAAGTCGGTCAAAAAACAAATGACCCTCGAATATAAAGACGCTAACATTCTGTTACCAATACAACAGTTGCTAGAGCACGTTCATACCTACTTAAGCCGTTGTGTTTGACAGTTCTGTATAGTTTCGCGCATGTAACCGAGTTACGGGTGATAACGTGCTAACTTGACATTGTTACAGTTTAGGCGCAAAACGAACGGTCTCATAGGCATTTGTCCCTTTTCCTCTGTTTATGTTGTGTTTGGAAAATGCAGTTGTTATTAAGGCATAAGACTTATACGTAAAATGATTGGATGGATAAAAATACTCTTGATTATTTGTAATGTAATTTTAATCCCTGTGTATAGTGCTGTTTAAAATAAAATTTTATACTAATTACGATAAAGATTTAACAGAAGTTAGTTCTTGTACGTAAATACATGTGATTTTTTTTGTAAACAGAACCAGATAATGTACATCAAGAAGTACATATAATGTTCATTTGTTTTGTCTTAACCGCATTTCAAATTAGTCAAATCTTTTTACGGGTTTGAGCAAAGATGCGAATACAAGTTGTTAACCAAAACAATCTGAAACTTTACCAAGCACGGGTGAATAGGCGTTTGATAGGCGAGCGTGCTATATCATATGCCGTATGAACCATTAGACATTTACAAAAAGCAGGATGGCGGCCAAATACTTGACTATTAAAAATAGAAAATACTACACCATGCTCTAACAAACCTTATCGTGAAATGAAATGTACAAACATTGTTATGATATTTAAACCCATTAAAAAGTTTTTTGGCCTTCCTTGTGTAGCTGTTATGGCTGTATGCCAATTGTCAATAAATCTACAGCATTAATTTGAAACAATAACAAGTTTCCAGCGAAAAGAGATCCCGTCAAATTATCTGTCATATTAGCCAACATTTTTGCATCTGTGGTCGTTATAGGCAAGAATTTTTCGATCGTTTTTAAACATCGTAAGTTTTATTTAGCATAGACAATCTGTTATCTAATTAGACAACTAAATGTTTTTTATAGTGTATACATATATACAATATAACACTTACAAGGTATTATACCCAGAGGTAGTACCATAAAATGTGCTCATCACACAAGTATTTGTCCTGCTTGGGAATTGAACTTACGACCTTCGGTTTTGACTTCAGAGTTTTTCACCACTCTGTCACGACTAGCCATTCTAAGAATTCTTCCAGCAATCATTCTGTTATTGTATTATAAACGTGTAAAAGTAATTCGTTATTATATTTAATTAAAGCACCAAAGGATTTTGGGCGTCCAAAAAGTATTTCAATTACAATGGAATAGGTGTTAAGCCGTGTCTACTTGAATTCAACTTTCGCTTCGATGAAAGAGGATCGTCCTAATTCCGGTAAATCCGGAATTTATTAGCAATCCCCTTTTGGGGCCGCGTTACAAACAAATTGTGTTTTAACTAATTTGTTATACAATAGACTCAGGGTATATGAATTATATTGTTATTCACAGTCTTGTTCCACTACCGGGCACAGATCTCCTCTCATAGTGAGATTGTTTTAGATCTTATTCTACTCGTTAAAGAAATCGTATGAGTACTTTGTAGATTAAAAATTACTTTGATTGCCAAATGAATTGAATAATGGTAAAGTCTTAAAAGGTCACTAAACCTTCAGGATTTCTCCATCACAAATGGTACGTACTTTACAATCAGGATAACTTACACACTAAAACGGTTACAACTCCAACTTCACGAACAAAAATCACAGCTGGATTAGTATTATATGAGACTACAACCTGCCGTATAAACTTGGAATCTTATGCCTGAATTTATAAAATGTTTATCTAAATCTATACATATAATAAAACTGTACAAGAGTTCAATTCTGTACATTGAATAAAAACTGACAAAAACACCTCTAGGAGTCTTCATACAAGTAACACAAGCCAAAAAAAATAATTTTGAAATTTTTGTCTGTCTGTCTGTTTTCCGACTTTCGCCCAAAAACTACTAGACAGATTTTGATGAAACTTTTTTGTTTTATAGCTATTAGTCCTCGGCAACATACATAGGCTATAAGTTATATTAAAATACTTCAAACGCTGCCCAAAGTCACTCTTCAACGCGGACAAAGTCGCGGGCAAAAGCTAGTAAAATATAAGCCTCTAACAAAATGTGTGTTTATAAAATATAGGTATTTGAATATAATGAATATCGTGAGGAAGATTGTGGAGCTAGTTTCGCAGTGGCTTTACGCTTGTGTGAGTACACAACTGCACGCTACGTGTTGAAGCTTATCTCCGCGTAAGCCTGATTATAATAACATGCCCGTGTTGTAATACGAAATATCTAGAGCAAGACAATCGTAGGAACGGCATTTAAATATAGCATAATATCTTGTAATATTATATATGACGATCTTAACCAAACCAGAAAACTGATAAACCTGCATATATGACTAGTCTAGTCTAGTGTTTAGAGTACTAGACTGATAAACCAGAGGTCATAGGTTCGATTCCAATCTAAAACAAGCGTTTGTGATGAGCACGAACACATTTGTTCGGTGTCTGAGTGTAAAATTTTATTTGGCCCAATTTGGTGTAAAATATATAATCATTATGTTCAAGTGTTGTTATTTAAACAGCTTTTTACCAATGTATTTAGTCAAGTGGGTACAAGTCAATCTAGTACAGAGAATATGAAGTTCCGAAATGCTACTACGTGGTAAACTAATAGAGAGTTCGTTCGTCTGTGAACATAAGATAAAATTGCAGGCTTTATTGCACATTGGAGAGCTTTATTAAGTTATAACATATTTATCAAGGTGTGTCACGGTACAAGGTATGTATAACACTGTTTCTAGGTGTGACACTGTATTCAAGGTATGTCATTCTTTCGAAGTGTGACACTGTTTTCAAGGTATGTCACTTTTTCGAAGTGTGACACTGTTTTCAAGGTATGTCACTCTTTCGAAGTGTGTCACTGTTTCAAATATGACACTATTTTAAGGGCACTATCTTGTCAAAGTTGAATAAGAGTAATTAATTAGTAAAGTAGAAAGATCTTTACATTAAATAATAAATAATGCAAAACTAACTACAGTCGGTTTAAACACTATTAAACATTTATCATACTCTGTCAGACGTTATTTATTTGTATGTAATATTGTTTATTGTTACCGAACCATGTCGTATAGAAACAAGGAAACATCATAAAAGATCAACTCGTACGGAATAAATGTGTTTCCGTCTGATGTAAACCTCTTAAGGTGGGATTTTGTTCATGCAGATTGTAGTGGCCGACAAGATATGATTGCGAATTAGTATTGCATAAAAGCGCATGAAGCGAAATGAATAGTTTGTCTTGGTGTTACGATTAGAAGCAAATCCCTTAACCGTAACTGGTGAACTTACTGGTGACTTAAACGTAACTGGTGAAATGTAGGGGTGTACTACACTCCTCTGCCTACCCCTTCGGGGATTACAGGCGTGACGTTACGTTTAAGAATTAAG
>DWUN01001533.1:0-16313 GCA_018249975.1 Passova gellias | reverse complement strand
ATCAAAAGTTTCGTGTGATTCATTTTCGTTTATACTTAAATTTGGGACGACGGGACGGGAGATGGGACGAAGGACTTGTTCGTAGCATGAATAATTAACAATGTCTATTGCTATTATCTTCCCACTTTATATACATCATCCTGTTTACTCGCTGTCGTATATAATAAAGGGTTGAATGCGACATTGGCAGTCTGCACGTATTGTAAATAATAACCATTTACACCACGATAACCTATTATATAACGTTAACAGTTTGATTGGTGATCGGATATTTTGTTGATAAAGGGAATCTTCTAAGAAATAACCGCGAACTCTTGGAGGAGTTCGGGGATGCGGAATTTTTGAAGGCTTGCCATCGCATGTTGAGAGAAGTATTGAGATTTCGTAGATTTTGGACCAGTCAGTTATCGGATACCCTTAATTCATATAACAGTTTACAACAATATAGCACAATACGAAGGTTAAGAGTACAACATTACATTGAACTTCACGGACTCTGAATACATAATCACAGTAACTGGAGATGGCAAGAGAGTAGCCCGGCGAGTGCCTGTAGATGAATGCCATTCACCGTTTCGAGGAAAGCGATATCATCGCTCTTTTGTTTGTGGCCGGTCTCCGTCACGGTGTGGTTGCTAGCTCTATTGTATTTGCATAGATATGAATTTGGCCAGCGCAATTGTGGAAGTTAAGCTCTACCAGTAAATTTGTATGTATTTAAATTCATATCAACGTATTGTTGAACAGCTTATGACAGTTTTGCTGATGATACTAGAAAAAGACCAAATTTGAAAATACCAATATATAAAACAGGTGAAATACTTTAATTATGCTATAATAGGTATCTGTAAGGTAGGTTAATACTCAATACTTCATAGACCTATTGTAAAACAGTGTTAGTCTTATGTTTTAGATATCAATCTCCCACTCAGGGCGTTTTGGCTCAAATTCTAACGCACACCTCTAACTACAAAGTTAGTTGCATTTTATGAATTAAAATTATAAACGCAAAGCACTTTTATGTGTGTCGCAGCTGTCTCAACCATCACCTCATGTTTCGTAGCAGTTGCTCGTGACAAAGGCAATCAAAGTACATTATGTATCGCTGTAATTATGTTCTCGTCAACACGAGCTATGTACCTACTCGTGTTACGCTCGAAAATGGGGCAAATCCCTTAGAAAGACATCAAGCTTAATTATGTGGCGGTGTGTGAATGACATAATTTACTGAAGTTGATTTGTAGCGACGTACCAACAAAACCGCAGCGATACTAACTTAATGTTGTTGCTAATTTGTCAATCATTCTTTCACTTTGTATATTCCTTGTCAGTGCGGTATCAGTTTGGTATCAGTCATTGATTTCGTAGTAAGGCATTAGAATTTACGATTCAGTAACGGTTTCACCACATGGTCTACTATAGAAAGTCATATATAGGTAGATTTTCCCCCTTCTATTCAACTCAACCATTAAAAGGTACATATTACTCGCGACAACAATCATATTTCTGGTTTTATCATATTAGGAAATACTCGTAGATTGTCTATTAGTTAAATATTTTTTGAATCAATTTAGTAGTTTTAAAGATTTGCCTTTACAAACCAACAAAAAAATGTACTTCTTTATAATATTAGTTCGGAAAAAGTGTCATAAGAAAAAACAATAACTTACTGAAATTTAAGTCTCAAACGAAGCCATAAACAGATGCTTGACACAGTAAACAAATTATACTTTTAAGGTACATATATATGTAGGTATAATTATGTGCTCTTTAACATAACACATTAGGCTCGAAAACAGACATGTTGTTTATGATCTCGTACAATAACTTCGTAATTGATGGCTTAGAAACAATATTTTCACCTCAATATTACGACACACAAAGCATAAAAAACTCTAATTTCGGAAAAATTCAAAAATAAATTTTTGGGTTTAGTGGTTGCAGTTAAGGAATTATTGCTTTAAATGTTTATTTAAGTCCTGGCGGAGTGAACGCCACTTAGCGCTGTTGTAATTATTGACAAATAAATACCTGCTACACTTAACTTTCAGAGCTTATTACAAACCAACCAGTTCACAACACGAACTTGCGTTATCTCAAGCCACTTTCAAAGATGTAGGTTGTCCGTGTAACTTCGGCACGAAGGAAGTAGGTTACTGTGTAATGTTGTTGACATGTTATTTAGCAATTGCAGTATTTTACGTTCTAGCTTCCTAGTTACCGCAACCGTGGCTTAAAGAAATTGATTATACTATCTTTGTGTATAGCCACCATTAATTATAGCCATATTAAATTAATAATTGCCGTTTAAAGACATGTATAGGCAACCGATTTTTGATGTGCTTAATTTTAATTTTACCTTATAAACCGTGTTAAAGAGAAGGCAAGAATATACACAGGTGCAGAAGTTGAGATTTTTCACCGACCCTGGATGTTACACCTCGGCCATTTTTTTTTAGCTGCAAAAAGATTACAGATCACAATCGAGAATTCAAGATTTAAATAGTGTTCAGCTGTACATTATTAGTATCTAATTTCATTATTTATTTGTTTATGCGGATACGCAAAAAATATGTTTGCTTTACGTACACAAAAGGCTATCCCATTGCTCGGATGCGATCTCTATATTTATCTACATTTGTTATTGAAAATCTGGGCTAAAAGCAGTTACTGTTCAAGAATATTTGCGCAATATTGCCATCTGTTCTTTGTTACTCTCATTTTCACAGATTAAACAGGCACAGATATTAAGGTTAACATTTCGTTGTTTCAATAGGCTTTTGCATATATTTTACCTAATAGGTATTTAACAATCGATTCGGTACGGCTTTCACTTATTTTATACGATACCATAATTTATTCTATACTAGCTTTTACCCGCGACTTCGTCCGCGTGGAATAGTGACTTTGCGCAGCATTTGGAGAATTTCAAAATAAATTATAGCCTATATGTTGCCGAGGTCTAATAGCTATATAACAAAAAAGTTTCTTCAAAATCCGTCCAGTAGTTTTTGCCGGACAACAGACAGACAGACAGACAAAAATTTCAAAATGTTTTTCTGGCCTGTGTTACTGGTATGAACACCCCTAGGGATAGGTTTTTAGTTTTTATTAAATGTAGAGAATTGAACTTTTCTACAGTTTTATTATATGTATAGATAGATAGATAATAAGGTAGAAAGATAGATAATAATAAGGTATTTGAGAGCTTTCAGGTGCTGCATACCGAATCGGAATGTCAATCGGCACGTCACGATAAAGATTACGATTGCCCTTACCTACAGAATATTATGGTGAAGATATGAATCGAAATGGATAAGATTCTACAATTTCTGTAGATTTTTATTAACATGTTTAATTTTTTAAACATAAATAAAAATACACGTAGGCATAAACTGGGAAAGAATAGGTTGAATTACCCTCAATTTATCTTTGTCCGGGATGGTCTGTGAAACTTAAACTATTTACTAACATAACCATGCAGCACCAGTGATCGCTATGAAAATCCTATAAGAACTACTTTGCTGAAGTCTATTGACAAAGTAGTTCTAACTTTGCTTTTCATTCGATGCTCTAATATTTTGCAAATTGACAACATCCTCGCTTTCCATTTTATACGTTCTTTTAGTTCCGTTTCCTTTTAAGATCGCTAATAGGAATGTACACTATACGGTGCTATTTGACTATTATTATAGTGAACAGTTTTTAATATAATTATGTTTTCAGAACGTTTTAAATTTTTCTGTTTATGTTCTTTTTAGGTTTGGTGCATGTGTCAGTATGTTATTTTCAAAGCTTTTAACATTTCTTCATTATTATCTGAACTAACTGATACTAGTAGCCCCATTCTCATTGTCCTAATAGTAGTAGGTCTGCAGATATCCATAGGGGGCAGCTGCTGCTTGCTACTGCTGCCTGGTCATTAGCTACGTTTTTTGACAAACACAGAAAATATTTTTCTATGAACATTTTAAATCCTGTTGCAATCTACAATCTGTTGTTTATATTTTATAGGCAAATAAGTTTTGAAGTATTAGATTTTATATTAATATGCCATTATTACAAAAACTTTTATACTATGAATTTTCTTTTCTTGTTATGCCACTGATATATTTTACGAGCAGTAGTAGCTGGTTTTAAAGTCTTTATATTTGCATACAAGAAAGTTTAATGCTGTTTTGAGTTTTATACTGCTTTAACCTTAAATTATAGAAAAAATTTTAACGGATTCTCTTAACTTTTGTTGATTTGTTCAGCACACTAGATGATTAATTAAATTGTTTTCACACCATTTAATTAATCTTGGATGTGATGTTTAACAGCTGGGTGGTTTTTTTATATCTTTAATTGATAATCAACAATATGTTAATAATTACTTGTATGAAAACGTATTGAGAAGCGGGTTTTATACTTGTTGATTTCCATAAATTCCATATTGGATTACCTCTTATTATTTAAAAATGGAAATTCAAAAATTTTTACATTTTTGTATGGCTCTCTAGATTGATATATTGCTATACTGTAGAACTTTATGGGGGCTTCTATTACGAGTCTGCAACTTTAATATTTATTTCCCTCGCATGACATCCGGTGGGTCAGTATGAAAAGCGTAAAGACAGAGAATCATGGCCTTGTTATGTTTGAGCATGATAGTTTAGTGTTCCTGTGGATAATTGCGAAGGGGAGAATGTGTAGACTAGGCTTCGGTCCTACTATAAATGTTTGTCGGATTTTTATTTCTTCGTGATTTATTATCTTAATATTTAGCCAAAATGTTAGAGATATCTGAAATAACGCTTGAGTTAGTTATTGTTAACATTACATTACATACATTACATATGTCACCCATAAATATCAAATTCAATAGACTACTGGCTAAGCAAAATTTGATACATAGAAGATTTTAATAGCCATACGTGGCTGCTTAAAAATTCAGTACAATCGGAGCATGGAAAGCTGAGTTTTGTATGAAATAAGCTTTTTAGTGGACAATTTCGTTTCAATTTTAATAGTTGCTGTCATTAGCGGTATTTGTCGAGCCAACGTAATGACTCCTGGGTTAACTATGTTTTTTTAAATCGACACCCAAAAGTCAACTCTATTGCGTGAACAATATAGTTGCATATACAATTAGCCGGTGGTAATTATAAATTTCACAATGCAAGCTAAAATTGCAATGATGGAGATTGCAAATTAAAATTTTGATACGGTTGCTTATAAAGATGAGTGGTTGTATTAAAAGTGAGTGAACGAAAGAGTCATATTACTGAATGGCTTTAACGGTTTGAAGTCCTTCCATACTTATAAAGTCGTGTATCGTAACGTTTCGTTGTTTAGTTATTAGTGGTAGCAAATTATGAACATTTTTAGATTCTGTATATATTGCTATGATATAAAAATGTTGAAATAGTAATATGTTAGTTTAAGGATATGCTAAAAATTGTAAATAAAGAAAAATATTGATAATATGGATTACAAAAAAGGAAATTTACAGGGACCTGCCAATAATGGATGCTTGCATAACAACGACGTAACTGAGGTGGAAAAAATGTATCATATGAAAGGACTCAAATCTACCACACATTAACTGAATGGCAGAAAAGAAGTATGTATAAAGGATTTCTCGAGACTTTAAAAATAACCTTTAGTTTAAAAATTGGTTTTATTACAAAACAAATTTATTATTACAACAAGTTACAATGGTCAACAAATTGTTATCATCTAAGCAATATCTGAAATGCAATAAGTGCATGTCCATACTTTAATGTAACCACATTCTCATGTGTTTAAAATTTGATCATAACCTTAAAATATAGCGTCTATTTCATTTATAGGTATCTAATACGAGTATGTACTGTGTAATGTTGCTTCTCAATAATAAGTGAATTTATGTTTGTATTCGGTAGTGAACTATAACGGTCCGAAAAAAATTGTAGATCGTTTTGAGAAAGAAATGTTTTAAGCTGTAAAATTAAAAAAAGAATACTTTTAGGCTGTCTCAAAATACTTTTAATACTTAATATCGGAAATTCTTTGCTATAAACTAACTTGTACGTGTCTAAGCCAACAATGGAGACCAATACACGTACGGGGGACTTTTTCATAAGCTTCCCCTCAATACAGTTCACTTGTCACAATATCAGTGAAGACGAAAATAAACATACCTTGGGCTTTTCAAAGCTGCTTCCTTTCTTGCCCGCCGATCGAGAACAAAACGAGTCCAAACCAGTTACTAAGACATCTCAACTCAATAATCTTCCTCTTTTCACCTCTATTTTGTAAAGCCTCGAGGGGGGCTAGGAGGTCAAGACAAAGTGGTAGCGAAGGCAAGACGTGGAATTCGAAAAATTCAATTTCCTAACTGCGAATTTAGTACAGAATGTAAGAAATAACCGGTTCCCAGTCGGAACGCTCCGTGAGGAAGCGGGAAGAATGTAAAACATAGAGAATGGAGTAAAATTACACGTACTCCCTCGGTGTGTTCTAGTGCACGGTCTTTAGCGCACGTCGCATACGACACGACCAAGAAATGTACATAAAAAAGGTACATAATTTCATCGTAGAAAAACAAAAACTTAGTATCTTACACGTTAAATGAATTCATAATAATTTTTGACAGGTTTACAGTGAAAGTGATTTAATATGATCATCTTTTCCAAACGAGGTTAATTGCGGTAACACTTTCGACAACACGCAAGTAAAAATAATATAAAAGCATAAAAATACTTACATTTTGGTTTTAATATTGTTTATTAAGGTTTTTTTATAAAATCAATAATTTTGCTACTACATACGTACATCAAATTAATTCCCCAATTTATCTAGTGGCATTTATAGAATTAATTAGGATAAAAAGGTTCTGAAATTAATTATTACGGGTATCTATCGTGTCGTAAGTCATGAAAGGGAGTCGGTGTGAAAACAGAAGGGTGTCAATAGAGAGAAACCGATCCGAAGTACAAAAGATAAAGGGGCTCGTGTAGTCGAAGTAGTAAGGAATTTATGGTAATTGGATTTTTCGAACGTTTAGCGCCTTTGTGCGCTCCTCATCTATCTGACATAAATAGAACGTATTGATCTTATCAAATAAACGTCCGCCTTTATCGACTGCATGACTGAACAAATAGGGGATGATTGAGCGACCATTGATGTGCTGCGAATATGTATAAGTACAACAGCTTTCTGTAAACGAAAATTAAATGTAGTTTTATAAATTTCCTTATAAAAATAATAGCGTTAGTGTTTGTGTGAGAAGAATAATTCTGACCTTTTTTGAACTCATTTCATCAATTGTGATCACAGATCAGATTTGTATGGTTCCATTCGAAATTTGAAACTGTTTTATTGTCAAAGTATACATAAAGACGTTTGTCTATATACTGAATGATATTATATCATAATTTCTTTCTGTAATACAATACTCGCAACTGAACTGAGCTTTGAAGTCCTTTTAGGGCAAATACCGTACAGCAAACTCGTGTCTATGGCAAAGACATTCCAATATATATAGGTATCACGATATGTCGCAATATGGATGCGAGTGCATTTCAGAACGTGTACAGCGATAACCAGGGGAGTCTTTACAATACAGAATTTGGTTGTAAAAATAATGCTCAAATAATCTGTTAGCATCGTATAATATCAACATATGCAATCGTAATGGATGGCTGCATATAATACAATCATAGAAAAAGACGTTATGTGTTTCTTTATATTAATAATAACACTTCATGTTTACATCATTGTTTTGATTTTTTGCTATGATTAGGTGTTGTACATATACATACTCGTATATATGTATATATGTGTTTGAACTTGAGGTAAATTGTTAGCTTTTTACAAAGATAATGCGATATTTTCGGAACACATAGCTCAATATTGTCTTAAGTTTCATATTAATATTTTAGAGTTAAAGCCGGCTCTGCTTTGATACATATGAAGAGTCTCTTGGTGTATTCTAGGAAGGGGAACGCTTGTTTTGAGTATTCAAATTGAACGTCAACATTGGCTGATGTACGTTTGTGAGCTAATGTTGCTCATCGAATGCGGCGCTTTGTGTCTGCTGCATGCTCCTGGGACAATCGATGTTCTTTTTGTATATCTTGATAGTATAGTGTTATCGGTCCTTGTATCTTTATTTTGGTAAAAATGGGTATGCTCCAAGTTTTTGTTGGGTGTTTTGAGTATCGGTCTAAGTATATAGAGAGAATATTAGATCTTTTACACCATCAGTGAACATTGGAATAGCAAGAACCAGCACCCAGCTTAGGATTCATTTTGGGTTCCTTCAAAGTATTAATACTAAGAATAAGTATTCTCAATCTTGCAAGTAGAAAATCTGCAGTGTCTAATAACAATATTGATGTAGTATTTATTGAGTAAATGTAGAATACAAACTCTTAATAATTGAAACTTTTTATATTGCCTGTAATTAAAAATGGAAAACTTAATATTGCAATACAACATTATCTGTCGCTCCACATGTTGCAGGGTGTCCCTAAATGCGTCCAATTTGAAATTCATCTGCGTTTCAATAACGGAAATGTTTTCCGATATCAATTTTCCGTAGCGATTTACATGGACATGAAATAAAGCGATAACGTTTAAACATTTGTATATGTATGTAGATAGGTATTCATCGTGCATTTGCGACATTTGCATTCGTTTTGTTTTGATCAAATCGTACTTATTTTAATTAATTTGATAGGCGCTGAGACTATTTAAGTCATTAGAAAATTTTTATGAGATGGTAGTGAAGCATGAATGATGCATTTTTTCCAATTTACGCTTTGTTACTAAAACTCATCCGTGTCGATGTACTAATGTACATACTCGTATATGTAAATTATTTAGTGAATATCGAAATTGCTGTAGCCTTTTTTTCTATTTATCACAAAATACAACTTGTATAAATAAATGTGCAAGAAAAACTAGTGAGGACAGCTTGTTGCCGTTAATGCTGGTAATGTGACGTCAACGTGGGTAGGTAGGTTCATGACGTACAAAAACGAATTAAATTAAATTTAACCTTTATTAGTTCAGTTATTTAAGGTACAATACCATTGGATAGAAAATAGACTTTACAATATGAGTTTTTTAACAATGGCAGCTACAAAATGTAAATATTTGTTAATAATGTCAAAGCAAAACCCATACAAGACAATCTATTGCTACACATTACATTATAGGTAGTTCGCAGTTTCTTTATAAATCTTGGGTGAGCCCGCCGAAACTGAACAACATAGTGAATTGACTGTGGATAATGAAATGGTTGATGAATGGACTGGACATCGAGTCAGATTTTCACACAGAATAGGATAATCTATTCAAGAACTCACTTTGCTACGTCGTCTGCGTAGCTTTGATGATTGTCGGCCGCTGGCATGATATACTCGCATGGCGTATGACATGAATGCGACCAATCTCACCACAAGCAACATCACCCGATATAATCGAACGCAACCAGTTAACGCCTTGTTGTAACTAAATTGTAAGTTGTTTCTGTAACGAATGGCGGGCGATCAATTGCCGACGGTTATTGCTGGCGATGAAATGCAAGCAATCTATTTCTGGCGATAAATTAATGGGATTCATTACCGAACTGGACCCTTTAAATACAGGGCAATCGATTTAAACTAACTAATTAAATAATATCAACTTTTGTACATATTTGCTTTTAGTACTTTTTCTTATTCATACATTGGTTCTAATCAATTATGCTTATTTAGATTGCAGTATCTGAATGCATAATGAACCTTTAGAAGTCACGGCGTCACAGAAACTTTATCCTTGCATCTTAGGCGTATTGTAGCTATTTTCAGTTCTTTTCAGAGTTATCACTTGAAACCATAAATCGGGCGTTTGGATTACATCCGTATCCAAATTAAATGAAGACTGAACTTCAACTTAAAATTAATAGAATACGTACGTTTTGTATGTCCAGCGATCACATCCGACAAACGGGGAGTGCTGCATAGCGGCATAAATATGTGCAACGGTGGATCGCAGTCGAACGTTATTCTATCATCCTTTAAACATTTTTGTTTATTTCACCATTTATTATGTACTCTTACAGCGCGTTGAAGTAATCAAAATGAATACATAAAATGTAATCAATAAGCAAATTCCTCCTACGTGGGCTCATATATAAGTCAGTATTCGTGTTTATTTATGGAATCCCTGAACGTGATCCTTATCAGCAAGACGCTGAAATTGAAAATCGCTTATACAGTGTGCCGTGGTGAATTGGTATAAGGATAGTAAATGTATTACGTCCATATAAAATTCTCAGTAACAGCGTCATGCAAATTCGTGAGGCCGAAACGCACGTGTCGGCGCCCTACGAGCCGCTTTAATAAAACACGTCTTACAAGAGTCATATGTTGGGACCAATATCGCATGTTTACATAGGGGAATACGTAATGAATATACCGTCGTTCATGGGTTGGCAGACAAGTAAACGTTTTCTTAAGAAGGCGAATTGTTTTCCTATTGTCACCGACACATTTTTTTTGGTCTGTTTTGTTACCTAGAATTGAAATATTCGTGTAATATCAGTAAAAATTGTAGAAACGTTTAGTGACATATGCGGTATATACCAAAAGGTACATACCTTTTGGCCGGTAGGTATATACCTACCTGACAGTCAAATTAAAGTTCTAGCAGGTAGATCGATTACACATAATACGAAATTTCTTTGACTGCATTGTGTATTATTAGATACGTAGATAACAAATTATTTCGCCGTTCGTTGCGCTTACCAGCAAGTGGATCCTTTATCATTACGTCGCAACTAAACGGTAATAACAGGATGCAATTCAGACATATTTCGACTGTCTAACGATAGTGTATACGTGCTGCTACAGTAATATGGAGCGCGGCAAGTGGCAATACGCTGGCACCAACATCGCATGTTTCCATAGGGAATACGTAATGAATACACAGAAGATCACGTGCTAAAGATGTGTAAACATTTGTCTGTGTCGATTTTTATTTATGGTAAACGTATAGTTCACTTATTTCCGACAGTTAAGTTTGTTGATTGTACAAAGTTTGAGTAACTTTTCGTGGAGTTATCGAATTATTTCTCACTGTACACTGGTTTATTTATATTAATGTGTATTGTGTCAAACTTATGGAAAATTTCGTCGTTAGTCCTTTTACGAAGTTTACAATACTGTGATACTGATTTTAATGACTAGTCTATTGAGTGGTTAGATTCTGAGATTATTTATAAAATTATTACTTTCTACTTTTTAGTTTGAATTGCAGCAAAAACGTGTTTTTTTTATTTTATTTATATTGCAATATTTTATCTGATGGGAGTGAACAGTGCCCAGGAAACGTTACCTTTCATTATGCTTGCAAATCTTGTACAATGATCGATTGAGTATAAAATTATTAGTGTACAATAAAGGGAGTAAAGAGTACCTAAGCGAAGAAAATAAAATTTTCTCAATGGACTTTACTGTGTCATTCACTCCATTGAAGATATTCGAGGTCGTTCACATTATTTTCACTTTGATCTTAACACAGAGAGACAAGGTTCATTTTAGAGTGCTCATGAAGATGCGTGTCTACAGATGTTAATTAGATAACGTAATTCAATTTAATAAGCGCATTCCCCTGTAATTGTATACAGCGCTTCCTTTTCGCAACCATTTCCCGCAAGAAAGTTATACAGCAGAATTGTTAACCATTATGTAATGCATGATTTACTTAACAATTTTACTTATTACATAAATTACTTACTTGATTCGGGATTATTATGGTCGGATTGTGTTATGGCATTTTATACGTTCGATTATGTATAGTATGTGGTGTATTTTATAAGTGTTCATTTGTAATTTGCCAAACTCATCCCGTCGGTACAACAGATAAGTAGGACGCGATGAACAAACAAATTGAAAGACTGTGGCCGAATTTATTACAATCAACAAGTTGTGTATTAAATTAGATCATAACAAAATAATATCAATTTAACAAAGGAACTAAGTACACTCATAAATTTCTCTTTGTGATTGCGCATTGCGAAACTGTAGGCAGTCGTATGCTTGACGCGTTAGCGCGACCTAGATTGCGACCTTGCTTTTTTATGTATGGAAATAAAAAATGAGTATGTATCCTATGCCAACTGATTTTATGTGATAACGAAGCTTGCAGCTCATTATAATTTATGTATAATTTCAAATAGTACCAAAGTCCTACCTTCAACACTCAATGCGTTGTCGAAATCAATATCAAAATAATCATTATATGTTTATAAGTGTATGCGTGCGTGGGTTTTGGAAATAACAAACAACGCTACTTAAAAATAGCAAGAAAATGATAGACAACAAGTGTTAACTGCTCTCCGTGCTCACACTGGTCTTTACTGTTGAAAATGTATCAGTTGGGAAAACATGAACACGATAAAGTTTGATGTATCAAATTCTGTTTTGAAACAGATATTAGGTACCTTAAAGATAATCTTACTTAATTATTAATGTTTTGTAACGACTTTATACATTGTATTGTTATTAGTAATATGGAATTAACCGGTTGAATCAGCTACTACACGAGGACCAATTTTGGTTATGGTTTAATTTTTTCCTTTCCATTAGTTGGGTGAAATTACGCGTAGCTGCGAGCGGAATATGCGAAACGTGGACATTATTGGACTACATTCATCCAAGCCATATCACATGTACTTGTATGTCCCCACCGGAAATCTAACTCGGACTCAATCGCTCGAGGCGGAACGTAACAAACAGAGGATTTTGTATTTGATTCGTAATGTAGGTATTGCTCATGTTCTCTGGATACGTATTGGTTTAGTGGTCCGTAGTAATATTATTATTTTATTACATCAAACAGAAAACCTAATTAATTACTTTAATAAATTATTATCACAGTATCAAAGGAAAACATAACAGACACAGAGGAAATTTGTACAAATTTACAATTATTTATTATTTCTATTTCTATCTCATCATCGATTATTTCTATCGAAATTTCTTCCGGCAGACTTGCGACTAGAGAACTGGTAAACAGTAGATAATGCGTGTACACAGGAGTACTAGGTACACATATATACATACATAGACACAACATACAGTAAATATATATGTAATAATATTTATAATAACTAATATTGTATGGAAAAGTTGTGTATATGTGCGCTTATGAAGCGGCAAAAAAGCAATTTTAAAAGTAAACAATGTAACGATTGTTTGAAATATTTACTTGAATGACTTGATCACAAAATACAGTACCTATTTCTTAATACCCGACGCTTGCTGCAAGTGTTCCTATAGGTCTGCCATAATTTCGAATTTAAATGGAACGATCTTAACTTAATATTTTCTGACTTTCGCTATATCTGTGACAAAGAGTTCTGTCCTTTACTGATTCTGGTATTTTTCGCATAATCATAATATAGTTGCTTGGACGTAATTCTCTTGCGCAAAGTCGACACGAGGTGGGCGTGGCTTTTTCCTTCATTTTTTCCGCAGTACGGGAATGCATTATGCATTTGTCTCGTTAAGTAGCTTTTGTCTTTGTTTTTTGCATTCAAGGATTTACATATTTTTAAGCCTGATTTCAGCGGTAAAACCTTTTTTTAGGGTTCCGTACCTTGAAAGGAAAAAACGGAACCCTTATTAAATTGTTATCGACGAGATAACAAGTCACATTTGATTGCAAAGTGCGATGTCTGGAAGCAATTTCAATTCATATAAGTGCATAGATACCTATTACATAGCGTTTGGTGTATAAATTCTATTTTACGGTATTGTACGTATTCATATCTCACCGAATTATTTATACATTTTTATACATTTACAAATCACATTATGTTAGTAAATAAAATGATTTAAAACATTTAGAGACCGTTGGAGGTTTGTTTTCTTTTCATATTAGGAAACAAGCAATACCAGTCAGCAACACGCACGAGTAGCCAGCACTGCTATGCTTTGACAAATAAGCCATATCCAACCGAACACAAACAGACTTAAACAAACAAACAGAAATATTATTTTTATAAACCAGCGCTTTTAAGGAAACGTACTATTCTTAACTTCAGGCCCTTCATTAATTATTCAGTTACTATGTGATTAATTAATTTCATCTATGCATTTCGCCATATGGTTTCTTACATTAAATTGACTGATGAATTTTCGTTCAAACATTGTACCTAATCTTTAAAAACTTTAAATGAAAATTCATCATATAATCCACAATCTCGTAACTAACTTGCACGAGATAACGCCGGACACCGCACTAACTACTTAGTGAACTGTACTAACTGACCAGTGCTAGGATATAAAGATACTGGAAAAGATGATCGTTGCAGATATTTTTGGATACTAGTGTGGGAAGAGACACAGAATATTATGAAAAAATAATGTTTTCAACTTGGATATGTTTTTGTTACATTAGGGATAATTTATTTTCCTCGGATGAATATCGTGCTTAGAAGAATACTTCAGGAATAAAAGTAGAAATATTTTTACAGATTTATTAATAACTTAAAATTCGATAAGTAACCGTTAAAATAAAATCGTTTTTAAATTTTAAATTTTTCGAGAACGGGCAAAAGCTGCTTCTTTCCAACCGTAAACGATTTTGTCACATCAATCTGCTGTAAAGTGCTATTTACGCAATCTCGAACAAACAAGTAAAGGTTTTTCCTATGTACTTTTTGTTTAAAACATTAAATAAGCTCAACGTGAACTTGAAAAATGTGAAAAACCTCTTTCTTAAAACCACTTCCATTGCTCTGTGGTCTAAGCTTGAGTACATGTATTGTATAACGGGCAGAAGGGCAGAGGAAGTTTGTTAGACGGCTAATTCTCCTAGTTTAATAGTTGCTAACGATACCGAACGACTGCGCATAGGGAGTCTATTACAGACAGAATCCCCAATTGCAAAATTTCCATATGACGAGAATGATGAAAGTGTAAAATTGACGTTAAAATAGGTTGTTAAGTCCCGTTTTATGCGTTTTTCGGTTTATTGGAAGGTCAGATTTGAGAGTGTGATGTTTATGAGTTATCTATATCCAACCTTCTAGAGGAAGACTTCTTCTTGCTACCATGTTTGGAAACAGTTTGATGGGCGGGAGCTTATCGCATAGACAATTTGTCGATGCGGATACCATAAGTAGTGAATAGCGTGCAGTGGGAGGGACGTGTCCTCCATTTGTTATGGCCACCCTAAAACATTTTTCAACAACATCACGTAGTGTAGGTACTACAAATCCCTTTTCTTCTTTCATAAAAAAACAAATCCTTAATGAAACGTATAGTAAAATTGATTATGAAAATGTAATAATACGTTCACGTACAATACGTATATCAATATTCAGATACGATATTGGCGTTTTTTGTAGCGAATGATTGAAGAATACGTCCATTTCGTACAGCACGTACCTCTCGCGAGTTCCTGGAATAAGTTAAAGCTTTGAGAACTACCTACTCTTTATTATAAGACCTTTATCAAGATTCTAAGTGTCTAATGTATTTAATCACATATTGTAAACTTACATTAAAAGGTTAGTGTAAAGGGGGGTGGAATTCTTACACTGAACTATTTAAAAATTTGAAAAGACTACATGGATAGAAATATCCATTGTTTATTATTATAATTAGACGAAGTCTGGGTTCGTGTAATTGCTATGCTTATCATCTCTTTATCTAGTTACTGGTAATTCAATAAAACACTAACAATATGTTTTCCACATATAAATAACTTTCTCAAACAAACATTAAATATGAGAACAATTTCAACACTAGCTACGGTATTACTCACATTTTAATTATACACTATTTAATACAATAGGCTATTGTAATGTCGCCTTTTGCCTGGTGATTGTGAACATTGAACACAGGCGTCGAGTTTTGTTCTTGTACTTAATGTATCTTGGTCGTTCTGAATACTCTAACGTACAACAATGAGAATTATATGCACAGTTTAAGATTCAAATGAGGATATTATTCTTAGTGTAGGCTTTTGAGATTTGCTTACACAGCTGTTTCTGACTAGTTTTTTTTTTTAATTTGAAGAATTATGAAAATTAAGCACATTAATTGAAGTAAAATCTTTCATAATGACTAATATTGTCGTCGGCTGCTATCGTTGTCGATAGGATCGTGTTAATATTGTACTATTTATATTTTTTTGTACTCAAAGTGTATATTTAGAAATGCGCGTGTTGGATAATGAGTGCTAAATGAAGGCACGATTGTCTGCACAATACGAACGGCTGGACGACACTGATCGATCTGACTACCTATTTTTTAACTGTGAATCTTATACAGCAATGTATTCGTATA
>DWUN01001532.1:0-16319 GCA_018249975.1 Passova gellias | reverse complement strand
GTCTTTTTAGGCAGCCAGTATTCTTCAAGAATTATAAAGATATAAAATATATGAACGTAACAACACTAAAGGCAACGTGTCAAATCAAAGAAAGTTTTAGGCTTAGGATGAACACTTCCATAAGGATTAGTTAGAACACGTCATGTTTTCAATAGGTAAGTGCTTAGTACGCGCTACTGTTTATTGGCAAAATAGCGTGAAGACGCTTCCGAAAGTATGACTGAGCCAGAAGTATTGACCACCGTACAGAACCTGCACCAAAATTTTCACTCACAAGATTTTTGCGTCTACGACCTAGAAGCGAATAATGTCGTTTTAATTAAATCTATTTCGCCAATGATTCTAAATTTAAATCAAAAAATATCGCAATAAGTCTCGATGATTGGGTCGTGTAGCAAACGGATAGATGACCATTGCTGACAAGCATTAACGACAGGTAATCGTTTTTTGTTTGTTTTTTGTCAAAACTTTTTCAAAAACTTCTTTCATTGTTTAATCGCGCGAAGGCGCACTTACTTGAATTGCTTGTACCATATCTGTAACACTTGTGCGATACATGGATTAACGCTGTGTAGATTTTTGGTGATATATTTCTTCGCTTGAACATATCTGTTCCTCCAAGCGTCGTCTTTCTTGGCCAGTTCTTGTTTTAGAGGAGTGTCTTCTTCCTCTAATGATTCTTCCTAAAATATCAACATCGTTACTTAAACCAACAACGACAAATCAAGTAACTTAAAACTTAAACTTAATTAATCAAGTAGGTATGTGTATGAAATTATAACCGTATTGGGGTCTTTGAGTACGAAGTCGACAATAGCCTTTTTCATGCTCATCATAAAGTCTTCGCGCATTTCGTCGGTACAGGTGAAGAGCGTGTCCTTCCATTTTTTCAGTTTGATAGAAATTAAACCGTGAACTCTGAAACAAAAGGGACAAATTTATTTTCCCGTTACTTGATTATAGGATCAATATTGGCTATAATTTAATATCTACTCGTATAAAGAAAAGAAAAATTTTTAGTAATTTTAAAATCTTTGAAGGTATCTTACTATATATACATACACATGTATGATATAATAATAACTACAACAACATAATATCACGCCAGATTCCTAACTGCGTAGGCAGAAAGCACCGAGTGCCAAATATCGCTGTCCTTGCAAACCTGACGCGCTTCGTCTACATTCATCACGCTCTTTATGAACACACGCCAACAGTAATGCGAGTGATACCGTAGTATAATTCTGTTGTCAAGCGGCGCCACGTGAATGGTGTCGATGCCGTAGCGGATGTAATAGTAATATCTCAACATGTTCTTCTCTTCAGCGGAAGGAATACTGTCCCCTTCTTCTCCGGGAGTGGATTGACATATTAGATTCATCAGCTTCGCCCTGAAATCCTCGCGCGCTTTTCTCATAGCAGTAAAACTTTTCATGACTGCAATATTATTTAAAAAGTTGTGTGCCCTTCAGATATGCCATATTATAAACATATTCCATTGAAAGCCAATGTTATAAGTTATTTTACTATCAACAACAACATAGCATCACGCCAGGTCCCTGACGGGGTAGGCAGGAAGCACCGAATGCCAAATATCTGCCTATTTTACTATCAATAAATTAATAATCGATAGTATAACTTCCCTTGAATATTTATTTCAATCTAAAAAAAAATTCTGTTGTGGATAAATATTTCAATTCTTGGTATAACAAAGTTTTGCAAATATTTTTATTTGGCGTCTGTTTTCGTTTTCTTTAGACGTCGCTCAATTTACTCCCGATGTCTTATACCTAAAGCTAGTTTATGGGACCATTCGTTAAATCCCTTGAGTAGAGACGTGATACCACTACGTTTTTCCCCTCTAAGCCACTTACAAAAAGTTTTTACAGCGGGTACTGAAAATATAAAAGCTATGTCTACAATAAACGTGGAAAAGAATTAGTTATTGGAATTGTTCAAATTATTTTTAATGTTATGTGTATGATCATTGATGCCGTAATAATTTTGCCTGCTCCAAACACATGTTTTCGTTAGATAGGTATGTAGTTTAAAGTGTTCAATCAACAATTATATTTTGTTACTGTATTCAGATTTACCACTAGATTTCTTCCTGGGAGCCGACTTAGCAGTTTGAAGTTTAGCTGCCTTAGAAGGTGGCGGAGGTAATTTTAAAATTTCTTGCGGAAGAGAAAACAACGGTTGTGTTCGAATTTTAAAATCCTCAGGCATCGAAATCTTCGGTAATTTGGGCAATTTTACATCGGATGCAGACGGTGGTGGTTGACCTTTTTTACGTGTAGGCTTACTTCGTTGCATTATTATTTTTTAAACTGACAACTGCAATAATAATCACGGTAATTAACATTGTGTCCATATGATATAATAACTTATTGACTTCATGCAATCAATTTAAAAGTATTGAACAATGCAATAGAATCCAAATGAAAATACTTTTGGAAACGGATGTTATCATTCTTGTTACTAAATATGTATGCACCTTATAAGATGGGTAAATCAGTTTAAAAGGCAAAATATTGAAACAATAAAATATGAACTATTAAAATAATTTCCAATGTTAAGCAACTAACGAATCGGTTTTCAGAAATTATTAATTAATACATTTTTTGTTATTCGTAGCGCCATCTAGTAGTTCTATAGGTAACTGTCACTAGACAGATGTTCATTATTGTTTACAACTATTGACCGTGTATTTTTATGTATAATTTACTAGGTTATATTAATAAATTGCTCAATAAACAAATAGCAATAATTATCTATTATCATTAAGTTATATAATTCACCTGTATGTTTGCAAAAACTGAACTCAGTATCTATGACAGATAACCTACATTTGTAAAATTTAAAATTCTGCAAAACTATATTAACAATAATAAACCGGAATGAATTAATGATCAGCAAGAAATAATAAATATATTGGAAATAAGTAATCTATAAAAAAGGTGGTGATCGATAATATTGGATTACTTCTACTCGTAATAAAGGTGAAACCTCTATATATTTACCTGTGCACTCTTATAAAATACCCTAGTAAATGAACAAACACAAAATTAATTAAAAGTGCAGTATTTTTTAAATATAATAACTAAGAACTACTCTCTAAAATTTAAAGAGTAGCAACGTATTGTTTGGATTAATATTTTCTCCATGACAACAGAATTTGCGTAATTGTAAGTAGCTGGCCAGTCACATTAAATATCAGATTTGTTTAATCCAAAGGTTTTAATCAGTGTTAATATGTTATTGTGTATGTTTATAGGTTATAAACAGTAAATGAAGCAAATGTTAAAAGTTTATTCAAAGGTAATTTTCTTCTAGAGAAACTTATCTGTGTTAAACTCGAACTCAAATAGCAGTAAGAACGTTATGGCTGTACGAGCTATAAGCCATGATTCAATCAGAGTGTTTGCCCTTGGCACACATTAATAGCTGGTGATGTCATAATCCATAGCCAAACTAAACAGTTTTGTAGAGGCCCCCAAAGGCTATACATGTTTTATATGCTAAGTGACTGAATCATAATATTTGCTTTTATATACAAAAGTGGGATTTATGCTATCTAACATCAGTGTTTGTGTAAATACCTATTCTTCATTTCAGTACAATGTTTTAGGTATTATACTGGTATGACAGCACTTATCAGTTTTCACTGTTTATAATAATAAAATACATTATTTCATTAATACTGGCTGTTCTTGTGTACATGCTATGCTATTTTCTTGAAGAAGATTTCTTATCGCAAGTTATGATGATTTTATTTCGTAAATTTAATTTGTAAAATATTATTTCTGTTTTCAGATGATATTTCAGTTGGTACGCAGGTTACATACAAGTCCATTAAGCAGGGCTGCTGAATCTTCCTTATTGGCCAAACTACGTAAGAAGACTGGATATACAATTGCAAACTGCAAGAAAGCTCTTGAAATGCATAACAATGACAGTGATAAGGTAGGGTATACATTAAAAGAAAGGCTAGATAACTTAATATGACATTGCAATACCCTTCTTTATTGTTTTTTAATTCTATGAAAGGTACATGATAAAAAACAAACATATTGGATTCATTATAAGAAAGGTAATTAATTCTATCAAGTGTCATTTTGCCAGAGTCTATTTTATCAAATTAAGCTAAAGTTCCTTTGCAATAATTCACAAATGTGATTGCAAGAAGCACTGCCCACCTTCCCCCATATTATTGTCTGCTCATACTTTAATAGAAGTTTACATGATTATCACATATTGTTCTAAATTATAGCAATTCTATTTTAGGCTGAAGCATGGCTAAATGAGCAAGCACAAGCGATGGGTTGGGCCAAGGCTACTAAGCTAGCCGGCCGATCGGCCGTACAAGGCCTAGTTGCAGTGAAGTATGACAAGAGCCATGGTGTTCTAGTGGAGCTCAATTGTGAAACAGATTTCGTCGCCAAAAATGAAAAGTTTCAAAAGGTGATTGAAGAGGCCTCTCTGGCTTGTTATAAATTTGCGCACACCAACCTAATGTCCAAAGGCCCAGTTACCAAGGTGAGCTTCTATAGAAGTTTTGGGTTCTTTAATTTCTGTGTATATCCTAACCTGTATGAATCAAGTAGTTATTGAAACCTGAGAATTTTGAAGACATATTTGAATTCAGTGTGATTTGGAATAACAATCTACACGGCTGAAATATAGCGTATATTTTATTTACTGAATGATAAAATGTATGCTAATATTATAAAAAGATAAAGTTTGTTTGTTTTAAGGTGTAATATCTGAAACCGCAAGACTGATTATAAAAATTCTTTTAGTAATAGAAACGGATTAATCTCTTATTAAAATATGCTATTTCTGACTATTTTTAATTATGAATAAATGAATAAAATTTACTGAAGGAATTATTTCATAACTAAGAATTTTATACATAAGAAAGTTATTATTTTAACAACAATCAGTAAAGTGGGTGGCTAGTAGCTAGTAGTAAACAATAAGTAAATTACTGTAGTCCTACAAATATAATTCAGTTACGATATCATAAATATCTTTTGAGACTATGAATTTTATGTATATTTTCCAGATGGAACTGGACAGTGAACAGCTTGGCAATCTTCATGGAGAGAGTGGCAAAAGTTTGTCAGAAGTGTTAGCCCTGTTTATCGGTACAGTGGGAGAAAATGCAGTGCTTCGTCGAGCAGAATGCTGGAAATCTAATGCTAAAGATGTAAAGATTGCTGCATACACGCACCCAGCACCCGCTGTCACCGGCGACTATTCCGCCGGTAAATATGGCGCTCTTCTTGCGTACAAACAGCCTGATAATATCGAAGACATCGGCAGACAGCTCTGTCAACATATCGTTGGTCTTGCACCAAATAAAATCGGCAACAAGGATCATGACAAACCAGCAAAAAATGCAGATGATGAAACTTGTCTTATCTTCCAAGAATATTTACTGGACCCTTCGTATACTGTTGAGGAGGTGTTGGAACAGAACAAAGTTGAAGTGATCGACTATGTTCGGTTCTCGTGCGGTGAAGCTGTGGAAGCCAACATCCCTGGAGTGGAGAAGCAACCACTGGACACAGTTCAAACGTTGCAGTGAATGTAGTGTAGTGTTCCTGTATAGTGTATGTAAAATGTCATATTTACAAGGCTTAAAGTAATTTGTTTGACAAAATAAATTACTTAAAAATAGTAATTATTGTCTGTTTATTTTAGTCACATGCGAATTTGATTGTTTATTAAAGCAGTTTATTATATAAAGTAATATTTTTTCTCGGTGTGAGAAATACTTTTCGGTTTGGATTTGCCTTTCCACAAGAACATTCTGCAATCTTTCTTCCAAAACATCGCTATTTGATTGGAGTCGAAGTTGTAACCGTGGTGATGGAGTACTTCGGGCGACACCACGTGGAGCGCCAAAGTGTTCTGTTCCCTCGTTCTGAAAGGACCGGTGACCGCCGGTCTCAAAAGGCATCCACACGGACATACCGTGGTAATCTTTGGCGCCGATACAGGATCCATTCGATCGCTGAGATTGAGCCTCTGAAGGTTGTTGCAAAGCCTCAGCTCTTCGACAGCGCCGGTGAACGACTGTGTCATGCGTAACGCTAGCGGCCGCACGTTCTGATTGTCCGGACTGTTCCGGAAGCCGATAGTCGATAACGACTTCTTCGTAATGTTCGGGCTATCCATTGGGCTTTTCTCTTCATATTCACTTTCTTTGTCTGAATTATCATCGGTATACATTATTTATTCACAAATTTAAAATTTAAACTACAAAATATTTATTAGTGACAATAGGTATCTGTCAAAAGTATATGTTAATGTTGTCAGGCAGTTGTTCATGTCCTCCGTGCGTTTGCACGTCATATAATAGGGGTGAAGATCAAAACTGCAATACGACAAAATGGCGCCAAAAACTATTTAATACCGAATTTTATTCTGGCATCATGAAAAAACGATACGTTTACATCAATTCACGATGCTCGAATGAATGGTATGTTAGCAAGGCTCCTTGCAGCGCGAAAACTTGTCGCTACACCGTTTTAAGCTCCCTTACGAACGATGCTTTTAAACCGAAATCTCAAGCCTAAAAAGTAGCTCTGGGAGACACCGGTGCGTTCACTATGAAGATCCCGGAGTCCTCCAACAGCGCACGAACAGACCACCGAGGAGGTTTTAAAGGGTAAATATCCCACATAACCCGATGTCTCGCCCAAGGCACCGCGCTACCTATTTGGAGGTTTCTTTATTATCACTAAAAATTGTACCTGAAATTCTCAAGCCTGCATTACACTTCTATTGAATCATAATATTATCTTTACTTACTTTGGAAGACATTTAACGCTTCATTGACAACCTTGGCCCAGTGCTATTCGTCGATCGCTAATAAATCTATGCTTTAAAATAGCACTCGAGTGGTTTCAAATGAACAGCCAAGCAATGCAAACATTGTGATCGACAATGGTTGGGCACTGAAGCTAATTCTATGCTATTCTTCTATAACATGTGTGGGTCGTATTGTGACTACTCGAACGTATCAAATCGTTTTGTGATAGCAATTGCGCATTCGGGTGTCTTTTGTTCATTTTAATGTTAAAAGTATTGCTGTAACGTTACATAAAGTTGTAGGTAATAGGACAATATATTACATAATGTTATAATTCTAAGAGTTGTGTGTACCTCATTTTTATATTACATAAAACTAACATTAGTAATGACCTTATTGGTAAATATTCATTTCACATCACGGTGTTTGATATGAAATTGAGAAATCCTGGTATACACCTACTTCTATGCTACTTAATTTGTCATCATTAACTGTTCGACGGCTGAAGACGTCTGTCAGTTTTCAAATCGACCTACTCATTAGTTGCTGTTACTGTAAATGTGCATGCATAATGTAGCAAGAAAATAATAACTTTTCACTAGTCTAGATACCGGGAATACACTAGTTTAGTTCTAGTTCTAGTTTCACACTGATAAAGGGCTTCATAAACAATTCCCGAGCTACACCGCACTCCACACACTCCCCTTCTGTACAGAGGAATCATAACAAGTTCCAGTTACAGCAAGGTAGCCCCACGCCTATTAAATATTACAATAATCAATGACTATAACATCAATGTTAATTGGGACAATTCCACACACGGTTGTCTAATTGCAAATTAGGCAATTACTCGCCAATGTTATGGTAACTGGACAACTGGAAAATATATATAATGCTTAAGTAAATATTTTTATTATGCCCAGGTACAGAATAAACAAATGTAACTAATGCTCGCACAAACGTTTGTTCTGGGTGGGAATCGAACCTGTGACCTCCGATTTAGCGGTCAGAATCTAACCACTATACCTAGAGCAAGAAACACATGCAACTAACAGGTACAATTAATATTCATTACAACTATTATGTTACATATTGGATGGCTGAAATAAAAACGTTATTATAATATTTCTTTGACAATGGATTTTTAATTATTCGTATGTCGAAAGTGAATGTTGCGATCAAATGGACAATGTGTGCATCGGAGCGTACATCCCGTCCTGCAGCTGATGTAGATACGGCCCTGGTATATGTGTGGCGGCGTGGTCAGAGTGGTTTGGGATCACACTGGCACCGGTGTTGTGAATCTCAGCGATGTGCGCTGACGCTGACGAAGTAACATAACTATTAAGATCATTATCGAAATCATTTCACGCAATTTATAAGAGTGTGATAAGACTGAGAGTAACGTTGATGGACGAATATCAAGTGCTGGATCTGCCGTATGCAAAAAATGTGGGTCCATTTCTCGCATTCTTGTCGTAGAAATCATCAGTCGCGTAAGCTTGTTCCCTGTAATTTCTTATATTGGTACTATCGTAAAAAAAATAGAAAAAATACCGTCAATTATTATGAATATGGAAAAAGAAGTAAAATTAGTACCGTAGCGAGTTTCGTTAAAATCAGATCGCTCGTTTTTGCGGGAAACATTTCAAAATTATTTTGAGATCGACTATTATGTACCTAGTTACATAACACGTAGCAACTACTGATAAAAGCATTTTTTGTATCGAAATATGTTTTAAATTATCCTCGTTACTGTTGTTTTATTTATTAGTCGTTACGCATGCGCTTCGCTGCACGTAAGAAGAAAAATGACCAACAGATTTTTGTAACTAAAATTACCGGTATAGTTTAACAGTTCTTGAATAATTTCTTTTATAAAGTTTATTTATAAATAATGATGATTATAATTGCCGGCTTCGTTTAATGTTTATTTATCACTAAACCTTATAACGTCATCGAATTTCTGTATTTTGTTATTGGAATGAGCATTTAGTATTTCCACGATGAAGAGTACTGTTATATTTTGATTATCATAGTAAACATAAGATAATATCAATTTTTTTGCAACTTCACATACTCGTAGATAGCCATAGACAAATTACATTACAGCATAGACTCACTGTTAAAAATATTGTAAGTATATTAGTTTTCCTCTGCTTTAATTTATTCAAAATTTCAAATCTGTATTTCTTATAGTTCAAAGACGTACATTATCTACCTATTGACTCAACGACACCGCAAACATCCGTGCATGTTTATTTAAAAAAGCTCTGCATCCGTCATATTCAAAAAGAGAATATTTTCAATTATGTATGATCATACCAAATTTCTGAAAAAACCAACAACGATTGGTTCTATTTTCAGCATGTACCTAACATGTACATAAAACGTATCGATTATTTTATTAATATCCTTTGTTTACTTCGTTACTACTCACTATAATGTACCTACTTCTAAATACATTTAGATTTTCTCTAACGAAACTACAATTAACACCGCGAAGATCTATTAAACGCTCTAGATAACAAACATCGATTTATTTACACCGTCGCGTCGCTGTAGCTGTGCCAATAATTATAATTGATGGTCATAATTGAGCCGTTACACTCGCGGCGGCGCTCGATGAAAACGCGATAGACGCCGACAACCATCAATCGGAGACCGACACACGAACCATCAGACTTTCGCGGGAGATAATTTCTTTCCTCTCTGTTTTATTAAAATACGTAAGTGCATCGAGCGTAAAAAAAATTTCTTTTCTGATCGGCGGGCGCCTTGCGGGTAGTGTTTGTCCGGTTTAGTCTTTACTTAGTGCAAGGCCGCCGCGGTCGTCTTGGCCGCTAGTACGCCGTGGTCGATATAGTGGTTATTGAGTGGTGAACGCGCGGGTGGGAGCGGCTCCGACCGGGTGATGGGACCAGTCCGCCTCTGACTAGAGAAACAAATATGCATATCCTGGAAATAGGAGCTGATCAAGTAAATAGCATTTTTTGTTTACCTCCATATTCATTTATCTAGTAGTTACAGTGAAAATGTATCCGCACCTCGATTATTAATCAGGCTTACCTTAGAATTTAACGGTGAAATTCTGTTACTCATTTTATAAAGTCTTTAGGTAAGTAACTTATTATGTGTGGTTTGCTAGGTACCTACATAATTAACTAATTGAATTTGTTGAACAGGTAAACAGACAAGTGAACCATATAAAACCTGAAATATTGTAACTCTTCAATTTTGTATCAAATTCTGTTTTACTTATATATAAGTACGTCTCTTATAATCTCACTTTAAGCTGACTACAAAAAAAATTTGCTGCATTTCTCATTTTTTACTAATCTAATCCGTTAACCTTTCGTCCTACATAATCGGTTGTTGAGATTGAGAGTTGAGATTTTATTATTTGATTATAAATCATTTCAATGAAAACTCTGATGTATTATAAGTTTTTCCAAGATTTCTTTATTTAGGCACCTAAATAAAGAATTCTTGAATAATTGATATTTGATTTATTCAAAATGACTCCCATTAAAACATAATAGATTAAAATGTTCTAGATTCATGTGGTTATCAAATAAATCTTTGCTTATTATTTAACGTTAAGTTATATGAGTAAATGATGAATTTTTTTTTTAATTCACAAATAGCAGACTGGTAATAATTAACGAACAATAATAGGTAACACACGAGTATGTAATATATACATACATAGATCGTTACGATATCCATCAGTGTCCCGGGCGCACCCTGCCGACCCCCATTGTCTAAATGGCCTAGATTCGGTCAATCTGTGATTACAGTCTTTTGTGTAATGAATGAAATTCCGGATCCCTGATTACTGATACAGCGAATACAACACCCAATCCGAAAACACCGCAATAACAATACACGAGATAGATTATAATCGTATTGAAATCCCAGTAGATCTGTATTTGCACCAATTTCGCCACAAAAGGCATTGTTATAGTGTCGCCCAAAATAGTTCCACGGAAGAATTTACAGAAAGTTCACTTTGGTCATTTCATTGCATTAATTAATTGTGAACTAGGTAGTAAACATTAACATACTAACTAAAAGAAACGGGTAGATATAATAAGTCTAAGCTTGGGAACGTTTTTTTATTGTATAGCTGCTAATGTAATCTGTAACCATGTAGAATTTTCTAAAGTAATATCTGTAAAACATATCCCACCAACACTTAAGTAAAATAAGGATCGAGTTCCTCTCCACACATCTCAGACTTATATAGGAAATATGAAAAAGAAATTGAAAGAGAATTAAAGAATCCAGAGTCTCAGCGAAAATGCCAGAAAAAAATTGGTAACATGTGTTATTCATGTTATAACGCGAATACATTGGTTAAAGATTACATTATAATTTAGCAGATTTTACAATTGCAAAGTCACGAAGTAGATCGGTAAATAGACGCAACTAGTTATTATAGTATTATGCGATACTCAAACTGTACAAAAACAGTACCTACGTAAAAAAAAACAGTCAAACGTACCATATTTTTTATTGGATCTTGCACTATGAGACGTACAGTTAAATGCACCACAATTTGTTTCCGCTTAATTTAACCCGCTACACTAATGCAATATGTAAACTGCCCTCGCGGTCGAGTGGTTGGAGATCCCAACTGCAAAACCGGAGGTCGTGAATTCGATTCCCACCCAGGAAGAACACTTGTGCGATGAGCATATTAGTTGGTTTGTTTATCGGCTGTCCGGTTCCCATAACAAAGGCATTCAATTGCCTTATTTGGAAACAGATAGCCGTGTGTGGATTTGTCCCCAGTTATTATTACGATCGTTTGATATAAAAAAAAATGCTTCAGGAGGACGATGGAGGACACGGGCGGGCCGTGCAGGTGGACGCAGCGTTCCGCACCGTGCCGCGCGACCACACGACATTCCTCATCTGGAGGGTGACGGTCAGTATTCATTTACGTCACTTACAAAGACAAAGACAAAGCCAGAGACAGGGACAGAGACGTTGATTTGCACAAATATGACTACATATAAAGATGTTACAAGATTAATAGTTCAAGCCATATTTTGCCTTTTACGGCGTACAAATTTAAGAAATGGAAATAAAACAGAAATTATTATTACTAAATAATTACACGAAAATGTAAACACACGCAAAACATTTAAAATAAACACAAACCAGTTACTCCGGTAGCCAGCATTGTATGTACATAACATACTTACTCTATTAACCCTTGCGTGACATTTCTGTCAAGTAAAAGTTAAATTACCACCTAATGCGATCATACTAATAATATAATGATGGCATTACTTAAATCGTTAAAAAAACAGTCATATTGGAAGAACAAATTGTAGTTAATATTGATAATAAAACAATAACAATAATTCAATTTAAAACAACGTCATTTTACAAAGTGACAAGCCACTGAATTTCGTAATCACGCTATATAAATCATGTTTTTGTTGTTCATATTAAATAACTTGGAAAAGGCATTGAAAATTAATTTAACGGATAGAGCAAAATAATTATTTCATAAAATGACATGTTTTGTCTATAAATTTATTAAAAAAAAACAAATAATTTCTTTGAAAAATTACATTTAATAAAAATATTTATTTTACTGAAACGTCAAATAAAACGCAGCAAAATAGTTGATACTCCTAGTTGTTTTGCGAATAAGTTTAATGTGCTTAACGATAAAATAAAAATATGATTTAAATTCTAAGTCATTTATTTTCGAGTTTATTACTACTTTTCACTTTAAATATACACCCTTAATAGAATGTGGTACAAACGGATAATTCTCTTTTCTCCCTTGAAGGTTCGTCTCGCCGTTAACGTTATATACAACCTACTTATAATATAGAAACAATTTTGGATTGAAGAAAGGTTATAAAAAGATTTAAATTGTTATCCTTCGCATACGGATTAAATATTATTCATAATGTCATGTAACATGTTATTGAGATCGAGTTAAAATTTATGTGAAAAAATGAAAGTAGTCCGACAATATCATCTCATATCAAATCAGAAATCCTTTCGTAAATAATAAAATTGTCACAGAAGTCAAATCTTAAATATTATAGCTTCTATATTACTGGATACAGAATAGTTTGCATTTCTTAGACATCCATTACAAAACTTATTTACATAATCCTAAAAACATGTAAATTAATATTATACATATACCATCACGCCAGGTCAGCTGGGTAGGCAGAGAGTACCGATTGCCAAACATCTTTATCCTTGCAAATAAATATATGAATACATTTTACAAATTATTATGTAATTAGTGGATTATAAGTGGACTTTTTTAACTGTTTATCGCTTATCGGGAATTTTTTAATAAATATATATAGTCGCTTACAAAAAACATGCTTACGTAATATAGACAATGGTTTTAACACAAACCAATTTATAATTGTTTATATCTTGTTAAAATCCCACGCGAATTCGACGTTAGATATCACGCAGAGCGCCGGCGGCCGCACGATTTACCAATTACGAACGAACTCATGCTCGTACAGTCATACTGAACTATCACGCATGTCAACGTCATGTCTGGGGAATAATACTATACCGGGTTTCACTTTCACTGCGAGGACAATTGCTTGTTACAACGACATGTCCCGTGCGCACGGCCATTGAATAGCGGACTCGTTAGCGTGGATCGTTAATTAATTCCGAGACCTGTCGCCAAATCTAATGTTAATAAGCCTTCGGAGGAAGATTTGGCGTATTTTATACTTAAAATGAAGAATTTATGTTTAGGATAGCGTATATTTTTTATAATACCTTATAAAACAGTTTTCTATGCTGAACTAATTTCATTTCGTATTCTTGGTATTTATTAATAAATTATGCCTAGGTTTATTTACGTGCGTCGGCTACATTCATAAACCCATTTAAGTTCATATCCTTGTTAATTATAATTATTAATAATATATACTTACCTAGTTTTATTTGTGTGTAACTAATTATATGTGTGTAACTATTTGTATGTGTGTAAGTCTCAAGTAGTTTACAGCAGATAACACATAAATAATCATATTTTCAATTACGTTGTATATGAAATTAAAATCATTTAAACATTAAGAATTATCTACCATCTTCTGTGTAAATTGAATCTTAACATTAATATTGTATTTGCATGAAAGTTTACTTTTGAAGAAAGCCAAAATAAACGACTTTATTGTTTAAAGTCGTGAGAATTCAGTAACCAGGTGAGTTTCAAGTTTCAGCTGTAGTCAAGTAATTTTATTGTTCCACATTATTTGTGAGAACTGTGTGCTTTTGACGAAAGCTTGTATGAACGTAACGACAAGAGTTCGTCAGCGATTGTTGCAAACATTTTGCGATAAAATAATCCTTTTAAATGTCAAAACCTCTGAGTTTTTGATTTAGATAGTAATAATAAAAATATTCAGGTAGGTCAATACCGATTCCTCTGTTCCAATAGCCATGTAATTATCCTTCCCGTCCTGTTTACAGTACACGAATATAGCAGGGTGGTCAACCGTATTATAAAATAATAATAATTAGGAACAAGCCAATCTTTCGCCTTATAATAAAATACTCATCGACTAGTGGGATATGTGAATAACAGTAATATTTCTATACAAGATTTCTGTTTAATTTTTTAAATTGTAGATATTCCATGTTTACAACTTATCCTGTAAAATTGTATAATCAGCCAAAAGAATGTTGGCAACCCTAGTGGATAAAAATTTCAATCTTTACATAGTAGAGATGTATCAACGTTGGCGTGCCTCATCCACAACAATGGTATGTAATTAAGTAGATATGTGTAATAGTTAACGTATATACAAAGCAATGACTTTGTACACGTGATTGCCTACAATTACACTTTTAATCCAACTTAACATAAACGCAAGGCGGGAGAAAGTGCACATTTAGATCAGCGCGTGGCAGTAAATTGCAGATATTCGAGATGCATGCGAAGAGCGCTCGGCGCGCCCGCGCTGGCACGCTCCATGCTCTCCTGCAATGCAATTGCTGTTACGAGATGATTAACTGCCTCATAGCTAATCAGAAGGAACAAATTTAACAGCGGACCTACATAATTATTTACCTAGGAACATGTTTTTTTATATTCATATTATACTAGAATTAATTTAATTTTCTGATTGTAGGTAAAAAAAAATGTAGGTGGATATCGCTTTTACATTGAAATATTAGTTTATTGCTTTGTTCGCTGTTCAGAAAAGACAATCCTTGCGCCATTTTTCATGCACTAAGAGACAGAACAAAACAGAGTCGAGCGTTTTGCTATTGTTAGCCGATAATTCATTTGTAACGGAAGATGTGATTCATTTCTCCTACATCTCGGTACCGCTACTCGGTGGAACCGGCGCGAACCAACTGACCGAAACCGAGTTGTTTTTAATCAACTCTATACTCCATATCCGCTCCACATTGAGAACAAACGATTGCCAACTAGATTAAAACGATTAATCCAATCGTACACCCACTCGTATTTGGAACAAAAATATATTCGCAACGGATTAATTGTATCGTTTCTCTGGGCTCACGGAAATGTATTTTTTTTTATTCCAACGAATTGTGTAATCTTTTTACAATTGACTTATATAAGTTGAGTGTGATTTAAATTACATTGTTTTTACACAAAAGCCAGGGAAAGTTTCGTTTTATATTATGGATCAAGATTGTATAATATCACGAATATTTTTTTGTCTGATGAAACTGGCATGCGAGTAAGCAGCAACACTACGTCGATGCGATGAACCCCCAAGCGAATTGTAGGAATAGGACTATTAATGTCAGTAATAGGAATACAATAATAGGATTGTTATTAAACATTACTTACGTTATAAGAAAGCAGTGACTATTTACTTGGTATCTATCCCATTTCAGATTGATCGGAAATCATGTCTTTATGAAATATGAAACTAAAAAACTCGCCCCTTCAGACTGAAATACAAAAAGTTTAATCAACTATTTTCGAAACGAGTTGCCGGGCAACAATTTATTTATTGTTTATTCACTTTCAAAATTAACCAATGACAAAATTTGGTGTGGCTCGATAAATTTAAATAGAATTCAGCATAATTACGGCCTCAGAGGAAAACAAACAAATTATCACTCAAATGTTTGTTCTGTGTGGAAATTGATCCGACTACCTCAGGCTTAGCAGTCCAGTTCTCTAACCGCTCGACCAAAAGGTCAATGTGATAAATAAAGAATTTCTTTGACTAAAAACAAATGATTTATTGTGGTCCATTTATATTTTATGTATGGGAAAATTTATTGCGGTCTTGTCACTGCAGCTTTTTATTTATTTTCTAATTAACTTTCGCAGTGCTGTGTTCGCGCTTATGTATCATTATTTTATGACGTAGGTACTTTAAAGCCCGTAGTTAATTATAATCTGTAGTTCGTTTTCTCGGGCGTAGGCAGTATAGTCTCTTATATAGGGAAACCTAATTATCTCTACATATCCAATAGGGACATGTTTCTTTATATA